>CM030852.1:6147533-6322533 GCA_018105865.1 Metaphire vulgaris
ACTGTGAAAATATTGGTATTTGCATTTTCCAGGGGGCCCGAGTGCCCCTTGCCCCAATGTGCGGGCGCCCATGTAACTACCATTTTTTTCGTGGCTCGGTCAGCGAGTTCTTATCAATATTCATTTGAATGACACTTTCAGAACATTCCTCGATTCGATTGATTTCAAAGTCAGATTCTGCTTAGTTGTTGGTAAATTATTGGTAATTCCAAATAATCTGGCATTGCAAACGACTGTCCCTAGAGCGCCCAGGTTTCCAGTCCATCTACAACTGCAAGAATCTACGAATGCTGTTCGATTACATTTGCGGTTCAATGCCATCGACTTTGTATAGGAGAAGGCTTATTGAATTACCAGGTGCATTTAGTGCGGGCATAGAGCAATCGTGTTTGACTACAATCTCTGTTTGCTATCGCTTAGCTCCACGACCTCTGAGGGAAAAGCGTTGATTGATCCGTCCCCGTTTATGCGGGCGGGGCGGGGGCGGGGGCCGTTCCGTAGCGTCCGTAGGTTGCTGCTGACTCGCCTGCTCGAGGATCAAATTTTTCTCCACCGCGGATAACAGATTTCTTGGAAATTTGCTCGGAATAATTTCGCTTCCGCGAGCAAATATTTGATTCCGCGTTTTCCCCGAAGACGGAAATGTAAATGAACCGATTGCCTAAGCAGTTAGCGGTTCGATTTGAAGTGAATTCACTCCGTCGGAGAGAAATGAGTGCGTTCAGTCGTGAACGCGAAAAAGACTCTGCATATTCATAAGTCCTACTGGAGTAATAGTTAACTTCATGAATATTCAATGATGGCGGGTGGAGATGGGATGAATCGGATCAACGCAATTGGTCATTATCTGTATGACGTCTGAGATGACGTAGCCGTCCTTTAATTCTATTGGTCCGCTGCTGTTATTTATGTTTTAAATAAACACAACACACACACACACGCGATGCTGCTATTATGTTACTTGAATGTGTTTTGTGCTTGAAATATTTCAGCCAGTTTAAAAAAGACGCACGTTTAGCATACAAGCACTGAAAATTGATTATAATTTAATTCTTGTTACGTTAAATCGTCAAGTATTTGCCAGTTGGCGTAAGAAGTTTAAACTTTCGTGGATGAAGTGGCAGGCTGATTTTTTATAAATACAGCCTAAAACTATTGCTGTAATGTTATGCAATCTCTCTCTCCGTTGCTTTTAAATTCAAAGTTTACCAGCGCTCTTGTATTTTTTTAATGAAGAGTTATAGTGTCTTCCATTTTCATGATAGCCAGTAGGTAGACGTCTTTGAACTATTTCTTCTTAAGGGTCAATGTTAATGACACTTTCAGCAAAGATGACAATGTTCGATGGGTAATTTCAGTGACCCATATTGCCATCTCTGCAGAGATATTTTTACACCCCCTAACATCCCACCAACACCCCCCCCCCCCATTTGAGGTCGACATCTCCAAAACTTGGTAATGTGACAATGGCATGCATACAAAATGCATACTAATTAGCTCCAGACACCCCCCAATTTGAGGTCGACACCACCCTACCCCCCAAATTCACAATCATAGAAATATCCCTGCATCTCTGACTTCCAGCCTATAGTGTAACCAGCCTCGCTTCTCGAAATCCGTGCTAAAACGCTTTCACTCAACATGATTTGCTGATTGATTCTATATAATCACTTAGCGCTAACCATCAAAATTGGTAAATGAATCACTTATACTGGTCCAATAAAGATGGAAATGTAATGCATGTCTTTAGGATATTCCAATTCACTGTACACTTTCAAATCTCCTACTAAAAATATAGTCGATTTTTCCTCTAACTGTTTTCCACTTCAAATAACATCTACATTATAGCATTGACCTGATGTTTTGTAGATGGATTTTAAGTGGCAGCCATTACATGTATTTGTACATTCGCTTACTAAAATCTGCGCTATAAAAGTGTTTAATTACCATCATTCTGATTTTCGAAAAATTCAAATTTTAATGGTTGATAATTTCTCTAATTGCATTTGACAAGTTTGTGGTTGCTTGGTTACATTGAATTGGAACGCAGAGCACGTTTGTACAGAGAGCGAATGACTTGCTTTTGCTTTACTAATCTGCTTTGAGCCTGACAAAATTCACAATCTATATATTATCCCGATCGATAATCGATAACTCCTGATTTTGGGGCTTTAACACCCACCTCACTTGTCGAAGCCGAGCCCCCGGTGAAGGTGAAAATGCTGGTTCCTAGTTTTGGCTGTCCTCCAGCCCACTGGATATTCGAAAATTTGGGGGAAAATGAGGTTCCGACTCCAAAGTTTTTTAAAAATCGAGATCTGGGTCTAATACATAGATTGCGTTAAATAATCACTAATTCCAACAGTAACTAACTGCTTCAGTGCTTAGTTTAACTAACAGGAGACGTTGAAACTGCATTATCATTCCATAACTGCTGAAGAGTGGGCTATCTCAATCTATCAGCATCACGTGTTTTGTATTATTTTCTGACCTGACTATAGATGACTATAGGCGTCTCTATCTGTTAATTTGGTTGTCTCTCATTTTGTCGTTTCGTTTGTACTTTCTGTCTGTCTCTCTGTCTTTCTGTCTGTCTCTCTCAGTCTCTCTCTGTCTGTCTGTCCCTGTCTGTCTGTCTGTCTGTCTGTCTCTCTCTCTCTCTCTCTCTCTCTCTCTCTCTCTCATATGTTGTAGTTGCGAAGCGTCCACAGTCGTCACACAATGTCAAAGTTCATCCGATGTTAAGACCACGTCATTGATTCATATCTCATATTTCACCCAAATCTGACTATAACGCTATTCATCATCATCATCATCATCGTCATCATCACCATCATCATCGTCACACATTATCATCACACATCATCATCATCATCACACATCATCATCACACATCATCATCATCACACATCATCATCATCATCATCATTGTCATCATTGTAATAATCATAATCATCGTCGTCATCGTCGTCCTGGACGGTGCCTTATTATTATTATTATTATTATTATTATTATTATTATTATTATTATTATTATTATTATTATTATTATTAGTGTATTCTGTTTGCTTCGCGAATTCAAGTTGTTCTGGTTAATATTCCAATGGAAGGTTAGAATGCATTAGCCTTTTTATGCAGAGTTTGATGGTCCTGTTTCTGAGTTAGTGGTCTGCACAGTGAAGTCCTTCAGTCGTCACCAGCGTGTCCGTTTCTCTGTGTGTATTTGTTTGTGCACTTGTGTGTGTGTGTGTGTGTGTGTGTGTGTGTGCTGCATACGTAATCACGAAACAACTTGACTGTGCTGGGTCTTTTCAAGGACCAGCCGTTGGCAATCATCCACTGACCTTTGCCCAGTGGCGTAACGTGGGGGGGCACTTTGTAGACAGCCCCCGGGCCCCGGCAGAGGGGGGCCCGAAGAGTGATTTTTTGCTCGTAAGCACTACTATAAAGGGTGCTGACGACCTTTTTTTTGCTCGTCAGCCACTGGAGGCCCCATATCAAGTATTGCCTCCCGGGCCCCCAAAAGTCAACGCTACGCCACTGACCTTTGCCCTTTGCTTTGTTGCCACTGTGAAGCTGAAACCCAGGAACCTGACCATGGGCGTTGGCAGAAATTTTTCCAGGGGTGCAACATTTTATTTACCTGAGAACAAAGCACTACCAATTGGTTTAAACGGGAACGCTAATCTTCTAGATTTTGTATTGAAAATTTCTAACAAGCAAAAACCGCTACATATCTTCATATGTCAGCCTGCATTAGGATTTACCACCCCATATTTTTTATAGGCCCTCTTATGATTTCACAAGCCTCCCGACGGCCATGCATTAATTCTACGAATGTTGCGGTTTCTTGACAGCCGTGACAGGAAAATTAAATCACCCTTTCCCAAAGTGTCGTTAATTTTAAACTCCGTCGACTCAGATGCGAACGTTGATCTGAACTGTCGGTCACCGACTGATGTCTATCATGACATCATGACGACGGCGCTATAGAAGTTGGCATGCGTCGGGTTTTATCGATTGCTCTGTGTGTGTGTGTGTTTGATGATTGTAGCAGGGAAAGGATTGCAAAAACATGTGGCGTCCTCCGCCCGTTCGAATATCTCACGACGGCTGTACTAGCGTCAAGCAGTACAAGCCCAAGTACTGCAGCACCTGTAAGAGACAGCGGTGCTGCCGACCGGAGCGTTCGAAGACCGTCGAAATAGAGCTTCAGTGTCCCGGCGGTAAGAAGGTCGTCGAGAACTTCATGTGGATCAAGAACTGCAAGTGCCACGAACCGCCCTGCGTCGCCGCAAGCCGCCGCTAGGAGGGTGCATGCAGGCGAGCGCCGAGGAGAACACAGACCAAGAAGAGGTGGCGCTGCATAAATCATCAGTTTCGACGACAGAAGAAGAATCGCAGCCGGATGTTTCCCTCACTGTTGTGTTCTATCTCCTCCTTAAATATCGACGGCTTCGCGATAAACGGACCCTCTGCTCGAGTCTTGTAGAGGCGGAGAGCGAGGGTCCGTATACGAAGTGCGTTTCTAATCACACGGACATTATGTCCTCAGTTGGAGTTGGAGGCATGGAATGAATAGAATGCGGAGAATGGCTGCAGTCAAACTGAACGCGGGATAGAGAAGATATATCCAGAGAGCAGAGAGAGAAGAGAGGGAGAGAGAGAGATTAAAGTATTTGAAGCCGAGACATGTCGATCGGAGAAATTAGAAAAAAGAAATCTATATCAGCTGAATGGAGCTCTTCTAAACTGATTACGACCTGAATTAGAACAGACAGTTAAAAATCTAGACCATGTCTTTCAATTAACAGTTGATGCCCACATCGGGTGTCCACTATAAATAGTTTAAAAATTGCTTCAGAAACAACCAAGTGGTCCTTTCTCTGGCCACGTTAACCCCTCTAATGCTATCATCTTTTTATATTGACGGCTACTGTGCAAGCGGAACGTATATTCTTTTTAAAATTTCAAATAAACGCAAATTGTGTATAAGTAATAACATTATGCTGCAAATTTTTATTTCTGTCCGATGCTTTGAAAATGGCACGTGATTCTAGAGTATTTTTATGCGCTAATTCCAAAAATAACAACCTGTTTTGTATTACGTAAGAAGTTTCGGCAAAATCATATCGAACATTCAAGTTTGATTGAAATTAGGCGAAAACTAAAGTGTCCATACGGACCTTATAACAAAGAATAAGTCACGATTAATTCTCATTTTGTCAATTAATTAATAAAACCGAAATTGATGATTTGTTGAGGAAAACTCATTTAGATTAAAAAGCACGTTTTCTTGATTTTTTCCTTTCATGCTTACATCACACTCTCATTTTAGATTCCAACAATAGTCGGTCATCATCAATCAATTCGTGAATAATCTTTAGGTCTAATCAGCCTAATCTTCCGTCCTATTGAAAAGACAAATATCAATTGGTCCTATTCTTCGCAGTTTTGAAACTTAGTCAGTTTAATTCATCCGCTAAATTATTGTACGATAATCAGGCCTACAAATGAAGTCGCGTATTTTTCCAAAAATGTTCTAATGCAAATACAGTAGAACTTCGTTATAACGGACTCGGTTATGACCAGGGGCGTCTTTACACGTAAAAATTCGGGCACAGTGCCCGGGGCCCCGCGCATCTTAGGGGCCCCGCGCCGCGCGCAAACTACTTTTTTACGTAGGATTACCTTTTCTTTTTTTGCTTGTCAACATTCAAAAACGTTGGAGATGACCTTTTTCTGCTTGTCAACATTGATCTTCACGTCTAGGGCCCCGCAGGCCGCCAGGTGCCCGGGGTCCCGCACTGGTTAAAGACGCCCCTGGTTATGACGTATCCTCAGTTATAACGTACCGCAATGTACGGTCCCGTGTGATGCGCTACTGTATTATATGATATTGGATATAAAGTTCCTTGGATATTACGTATGTAAATTTTACAGACCCGTTAAGTACGTTATATCGAAGTTATACAGTAAAATGATGCCAGTGTAACAGATGTGACTTCCAATGAAGGCGCTATAAACTTATTAGCCTAACTATCTTAATATCGCGTAATTTATACAGTGTACAGTTACTGCGATGACGTTGTAAAAGAGTAAGTCACAGACTGCGTTTACATAAATTAGTACAATTGCGTAAAACTGTTGCAGTGACTGTAACACATTCTCGATTTGTAACTTAAACTACGGTGACATGATTGTCGTAAATGTTGATAATAAAGTTCATTGCATGAAGAGTTCGTGCATGTACAGGACGTATTGTACTAACTGCTTGTATTTGTGCGAATAGCATGTTCGATTCTATGTATGCTTTCATATAGTACCAGAAATCTTCTAACCGCACGTCTAATAATTAATAATCCTTTAGACCAGATCCGTTGGGTGCAGGGCTGGAAAATATGGTTTAAAATCTTGGTTTTAGGGGTTTAAACCCCTACAAAAACAAACAAGTAAAATTTGAGCGTTTTTGGATTTTTAAAGTCGATAAATGATAAAGATCATCTTTAACTTTTCAAGTTTTTGTATTCTTTGCAGACATCAGACCAGATATGTGTCAAGAAATTCAATAATATAGAGAAGGGCTTATTGGTGATGACTTGCTAAAGATTAAAATTTTTCTTTAAAAACTAGTTTTTCCAGCCATGGTTTGGTGTTGGAGATCTATTTAAAGCTTTGCTTCGATTGGAAACGTGGTCCTGTATCTATTCATGAAAAATTTCGACCTGGAAAATTGATATCTTCTCAAGAAATTAAGTAAAACGGTAGAATTTGAAAACCTTCTCCTTCTTGTGTAGTTCTGTTAGTCTCATTCTTTTTATTGCCATCCTTTAGTTCAATATTATCTGTAAGTTCAGCAAAACATGAAACCCGAGCGTAAGCCTATATAGAGCCTCGGAAACAAACCAGCAGCTGTTGAATAATTACAATATGGCGCTATATAAATGCAGAGCAGCCACAACTGCTGCGTGAACTGTCTATAATAGACCTACCAGTCGAATGATCTAAGTAAAAGATGTCCGCCTGCAGAAAAGAGCACGTGACATAGCCTATCTGTTGGAGAGATTTTCACATTTCTAAGTTAAAATCCATCGTTTCCTTTCGTTGCTTCTGTTTTCACAATTATTATCGCCGTCGTCGTCGCCGTCGTCGTCGCAGCCGAAGGGGGTCTGTAAGACGACGTGGCGAGAGGACCGACCGAAGAAACTGACGTACGCCGCCGACAAGACGGACTGCACGAGCGTCGACCAGCTCCACCCGAAGTACTGCTCCACCTGCAAGAAGAACAAGTGCTGCGCCCCCACCCGGTCGAAGACGACCGAAGTTCAATTCGACTGCGCAGATGGCAAGACCGTCAGAGAGAAGATGATGTGGATACAGAAGTGCGAATGCAAGGCGCTCAAGAAATGCGACACCTGGCGGTTGGTATAACGCGTTTGTTTATATAGCACTAAAATTCACTTCAATAAGTTTACACAACAGTTATACATGTATGTACGATAAGGGTATAAGAGGAAACGATAACGAATGAAATGGAAATATCAACACGCTGAAATGACCCAGCAACACACAGTGTCTACGGTCGTGATATGTCTCTGATGTTATCACAGAAAAGTGGTGACATTTCCATTTCGCTTGTTTGAATATTTTATTTTTGATAAATTAAAATGCATTGGATTGTGCTATTTGCGCCTATTGCTAACAAGCTTGTCGATTTCGAACGTAAATAGATGAATATGTTTGGTAAAAGTAACAACCCGATATAGTGATTTTTAGTAATATAAAATGAGTATTCTAACACCAAGTGCTTTAATAAGTGCAATAAGGCAAGCGTAATAACATTGTAACAAAAACAGTGCCTGTCTAATGTCTACACCCAGCAGTCAAAGCTACAGTAAAGGTAACAGCAGAAAATGCAGAATGAACATTTTTATGTCTACTACGACAGCTAGTAAAGTCAGATTTAATACTTTGACTAAATTGGAAAATGACGATTAATTAAGCATACGCAGTTAAAGTCAGTTGTCAACATCAACATAAAAATCACTGGTACACACTTTAGACATGTAGTCACAACTTTGTCCCCGTCTTGGCTTTTTATAGCAAAGTGGGTGTCATCTACAATAACATGCATTGCCTATAGACTTTGCTGACTTCATCACGTGACGCCGTTTTGTAAATTCCATTAATTTAGTGAAAGCATAGAATCTATAATAATGAAAGATTCATTTTTAAAATTAGGAAGTAATTCCGGTTAAATTTAATTATTAAGCCTTTTATACTGCTGTCCAGGGCCACCTTAAGGCTTAGGCAGTTTAGGCACTGCCTAGAGGCGAACAATGTTTAGGGGCGAAACAAAACGGGACAACAAAATTTTTGAGGCGCGTTTTTTTATGAATGAATATAATTTAATATTCTTTTCTCTGCTCTGCTATTCTTGGCATAAATAATAGCGGGCTGCATGACGTCACTGACATGAGCACCGTTGTAATTTTAATCTTGTTAGTCATAACACATAGGCTAAAATCAGTGGGTAAGACATACCTTCATTTTTAACAGACTTGCTATTTGTTATGTGAAATATCGTCTTACGATAGGCATAAAGTATTAGGCTTTTAGCGTTTGGCAGTTGATACAGTACCGTAACAGACTACAGTACCGTAACAGACTACAGTGTATACAGACTACAGTACCGTCCGTATGGTACCAAATGAAATGACAACCAAAATGCCTATAAGCTGGCTATAGACACAATTTAGCAAAAGTGTCAATGGTCATTGGTGGATGGGTGCAAGAACACTATTAAACTGCTGTCTGTTGCCCAGATTAGCAGCACTATTATGACTATAGCCTACAGGCTATAGCAGGGTTTCCCATACATTTTCGGAACCGCGGTCCACTTCAACGGTTTTGTAACGTGTCGCGACTTTTATCATAACATGTATTATAAAACTAATTTGGCCACCTGGCGAACGTTAGTTGAAAAGAATCTTCTGAGTTTTGTATAAATGGCAAAATAAAAGCTCTGATTCAATTCGAATGAAATTATGGCAAATATTTTATGTACAATTGCTCATATTTTGTCAATTAGGAAAAAATTAGAGAAATATTCAAATTTCTTCAAAATTGCTTTCTTTAAAATTTTGCCACAAACATACCTTTATTACGCGTCGTAAAAATCCTATGAGTATGACAAATTCGCTTAACCGCTAGGTCAGTCGTGCATCAGAAGTGGTATGAACAAAACTGAGATTCCCTATTGTTATTAAAGTTTCAGAGCAAAATGGTCGTAATACGCTTTCTTTGCGAAATAAGATTAATTTTTAAAAACACTATAGGCCAGTGACTGGACGGTCTGAGACGGATGTCAGCGTTGGAAAGCTGGACCGGCTCAACCTACGTGGAGAAACCCGAATAGCAACATGGAATGTTCACACCATGTATCAAATCGGGAAGTTATGCAATATAGTAAAATAACCGTGCCAAGATATCTATATTAGGCATCTCAGAAGCCAGATGGACGGGTAATGGTCAATTTACAACGAGCACTGGAGAACTGGTAGTATACTCAGGCGACGACAAACATCAAGCAGGTGTTGCAACGATCCTCAGCATCCACATTAGGTCAAGTCTGATAGCATATAGAGCAATTTCGAATCGAATGCTTCATGTCAGGATACGGGCCTCTCCTTTCAACATCTCACTGTATCAAGTGTATGCACCAACCTCGGCAGCATCAGACCAAGAACAGGAAGAGTTTTACGACAGACTAAAAGAAGAAATTGATACCACACCTAGCCAAGATGTATTAATGATAATAGGAGACTTTAATGCAAAAGTTGGACAAAACAATCTAAACAAAGAAGTATGCGGCCCATATGGGGTGGGAAAGATGAACGAACAGGGCGAAAGACTACTTGATTTCTGCATCGACAATGAACTTGTAATCACAAACACATTATTCAAGCACCATCACAGGAGATGTTATACTTGGAGCTCCCAGATGGCAACACAAGGAACCAGATTGACTATATACTCATCAAGAATAGGTTCAAAAGTGCATTATCAACTCCCGGGCATACCCAGGAATGGACTGCGGATCGGATCACAACCTAGTTGGAGCCAGTGTTCGTTTGAGAATTCAAGGAAAGAAGAAAATGCAGCAGAGAAGTCTATAACCTGGAAAAACTAGAGGATGAAGTAACAAAAACACAATTCCGGTTAGAAGTGGAACATAGATTTACCATCCTACAGTCACTAGACGAAGAATGTCCACCAGAAGAGCTGTGGCAAACGATGAAAGAGGGTTTCAAGGAGGTAGCTCAACAAGTAATTGGAAACAAAGGTAATGGTAGCTACAGACAAAAGGATCAAAATCAATATCATGTGTCGTGGGCAACCTATCGAACAAGTGGAAACCTTCCGTTATCTTGGTTCATTAATTACAGAGGATAATGACGGCAGCTCTGAAATAAGATCAAGGCTTGGCATGGGGCGTTCAGCCATAAAGACACTCACTACTGTTTGGAAGGATCGGTCGCTCAGTCTGCATAAAGAAACGCCTGATGGAAGCATTGGTCTGGCCCCATTGCAACATATGGAGCTGAAGCTTGGACAGTGAAAAAGGCAGATCAGAAAAGAATCAATGCTTTCGAGATGACAGCTTTCAGAAGAATGATGTCCATCAGCTGGAAAGAACATAGAACAAATGCCTTCATAGAAGAACTTGGGGAAAATAGGCGTCTATACTCAGTTATCAAATTTAGGAAACTGAAATACTTTGGTCACATAGTGCGAGCAGACAATTTATGTACAACGATACTGCATGGCAGAATTAATGGCAAGAGGAAGAGAGGACGGCCTCGTAGACGATGGACGGATGATATTGTGGAATGGACAAAACAACCAATTATCAATTGCATCAGAACTGCAAAAGACAGAGTCACGTGGAGAACCTTGTCATCAGCCTCATACCATACCATACCATACCATAGGCCAGGGTTTTCCAATTTTTGCAACTTTGCGACTCCCTTTAGCGGCTGTGTAACATGCCGCGACCCTGCAAACATATTATTGTCAACTAAATTAGATAAAGCACTAATCATTTTAATATAAACCGTATATGGAGTGTTGCAGGCATATACATTTATTAAAACCTATTAGCCTACTTGCAACTTTCAAGGCCTGTGACATTGTGGTATTGGTTAGAAAATGACACTTTTGAATCTAATTTCGCGCTATCCCGCGACTCACTATAGCCTACTGATCCATGCGACCCACTTTTGGGTCGCGACCCACAGTTTGGGAAACACTGAGCTATAGCGACCGCGGCTGTGAGTGTTAGACCCAAAGACAAAATGTCAATAGATTGTGGACTGTGAACAGAATCGAAGCCGCAATTTCCCTTCTCGTAAAGATCTCTGCGGTCGGTCACACGAACCCGGGTTCATGCATTGCAAAATATAAACTTAAATTCAAGTTATTATGTTTCTTAGAATTAAATTCAGTCAACTTTTTTCAAGATCATAATGTCTGTTTAGATTTTGCCATTTTGCATTTTTTCAAATCATTTTCAATTTATCACAATTTGTGTACTGTATAATAATACGGGCACCTACGGTCGTTGAACCTATGGTTGTTGATGATAATAATAATATAGTGTATTGCATTCTTCGTGTAATATTAAGAAAAAATGCCCGGTATTCCTCATTATAAGAAGGTTAGTGGAGCTAAAAGACGTGCTGAACAGCGGAAGAAAGAGACGTCTGAGAAGGAATTGTTGATGAAAATGCCCAAAAGTTCTGATATGTTCAAATCAAATAAGAACACCGACGGCAGTGAGCACAGATAGAGTCATAGAGCATGTCTGCATGTCTTCAATTTTCCTTGATTTCCATCATGGTACAGTGTGTTATCGTAATCGATTTCTGTAAATGGGCGAAAATTCAACTCTGCCTAGGGCGTCCGAAAGTCAAAAGATGGCCCTGCTGCTGTCGATTGTCATGGGGTCGTAAAAGTATTTTGTATTTGAAATACATTTCTGAAAATGTATTTTGTACTTTGTATTTTGCTCTCCTCCTGAAAGTATTTGATAGAAAGTCATCCCGAGATACATTTTAAAAATGTATTTTGCATTTGAAATACTTTTTAAAAGTATTTTATACAACACTGGGTTTTATCACCAGGGGGAGCTGCACTCAGATTAGAAAGGCGCGACCATTATAATTTTCAATGCACATCAAAAGGCGCCCCCAAATCGATTTTTTTCTCAGACAGCTTAAAAAGTCTTGACCACGCAGTGGCGGTTCCACCATGCCGACGACTGGGGATGCATCCCCCAGCGGGGTTCCGGATGACCTTTTCTTGGTTTGTCAACCTATTTATTTTTCGGTGAGTTTTAAAACAAATTAGTGAAAAATACTGCGAATGATCTTCTTTGTTTGCTTGTCGGGCTTATTTGGCAAGGTTTATTAACATTTAGTGGACAAAACACTAACAATGACCTTCTTCTCTCTTTTATTTTCTTCTTCTTTACTTTGCATCCCCCCACCAACTTCCTATAATTTTTGTCATCCCCCAAAAAGAATTCCCGGAACCGCCACTGTTGACGAGCATAGAAGATTTCCGTTGCCGATAGTCTGATAGTTTGCTGTTGCTTCTCCTCTTTAATTTTTAATTTTTAATTTAAATTTATTAAATTTCCAAAAAAGAAAACGCGCCACATAATCCTTTGTTGTAGACAATGATCTACTGAAGTATTTAAGATTGTAATAATATGCGATGTTATTCTGATATTTCAGACATTAGTATTTAAAAGTATTAAAAAGTATTTAAGGTCGTAATAATATGCGATGTTATTCTGATATTTCAGACATTAGTATTTAAAAGTATTAAAAAGTATTTAAGATCGTAATAATATGCAATGTTATTCTGATATTTCAGACATTAGTGATTCTCGTTGAATGGAATCCGCAGTCCGCACTTTGCTGCGTCAGCCGTCAAGAAATGTCAACGTTGATAATGTCACGTTACTTTTATAAAGCAGTAGTGTCCCCTTTAAAGACAGCACTGCTAAGTCTTGCATATCAACCGTAAAAAGTGCCTCCTTACGTCGGGAATCATGTATTGATTCAATGTTTCACGCATTGACTATTGGCCTGATGATGTTCTCGATTTGATCGTTGTGACGAGTTAGGTCGCGAAGCATTCAGTGATTCGCCATCATTTATCATCATTTATCATCGTTTATCATCATTGAGTGATTCATCAGTGATTCGTCATTCGTCTACCCCAATATTCTTTGGCGAATGAATGAGAATTTTATATTCTTTGCTGCTGCTTTTAGTTATCTAACTTTGCTTTGATTTGTGCAAAAATTTCTGATTTAGAAGCATAATGTTTGCTAGTGATTTGTGCAAAGTCTTCGTGTTGGAGAAAGCGTAGGCGGTTTCGGAAGACGATCAAGTCTCAAAACGTCTAAATTTGAATCAATAGTGGACAATGCAACTGCAATAGAAGCCAACAGACAATAGGACATCGGTCGTAATCATGCATTGGCCTGCTGTGTGACCAGGGTTATTTCTAGGATTATCAATTTGAGGGGGTTTGCCGGTAAATTCTGGGGTCCCCTGCCAAAAAAGTCTGACAAGCAAAAAAAGCCATCCCATAGCTGAGAAAGGGGTGCCCCAATTCAAATTGGAGGTGTTGGGGTGTTGGGGGTGTTAGCAGTGATGGGCACTAACTAATTTTTTCTAGTTAAACTTTAACTAAACTTTTTTTGCAATCAAGCAGTTTAACTTTTTAAGTAACTAACTTTTCACTGTAGTAGTTTAACTTTAACTGATAACTAATTAAAAGCAGTTTAACTTATAGCTTTAACTTTTTAACTTTGACATGAGCTACTGAGCTAGTAAAACTAGGCTTAAAAGCTGCGACGAACACGATTTACGATTATAATTTCATATAGCACAATTTTAACAATAAATATAATTATAATAATAATGGTAATAATAATAATAATTCATAATTGAAACAGGTAATTATACGGTTGACATGAAATAGTAGAGCCTACGCGGGACTTAGACTGTGCTGAAAGTGGCATAGAATCTGAATAACTCAAGTTTAACTATTAGCCAGTTAACTAAAAAAAATTCAGTTTAACTAATGTCTTAACTAAACTTTTACCCAACCAGTTTAACTTTTGATGCAACTAAAAAAAGTAGTTTAACTAAAAGTTAACTAATTTTTAGTTAACTTTTGCCCATCACTGGGTGTTAGGGGTGTAAAAATCCTTGTTTGTGGCATGTGTGCTCAATCTCTTTGTTAGATTTGCAGTAGTCCGAAGCGTTAAAACACGTATTGCGTTCAACTGCTGGTAGTAATTAGAAAACGAGAACAGTGTTTATTCTAGGCCTTCTGTGGGGGAATTTCCCCCAAAGTTTTAACCCCCCCAAATTTTTATATGTTGGCTGGGGGATGGAAAGTTCCCCCTCCAAAAAGTGTGGAGACTCAGACCTTGCCCCCAACATTTCAAAATCCCCCCAATGTCAAGGTGGCTAGAATAAACACTGAAACAAGAATAAGTTTACAATTTCATTTCGCGTCCTACATGTCTTAGTCTGTTTTCGTTATCGTTATGTGCCACCGCTGCAATTTTTTTGAAAAACCCAAATGTCTGCATTCAGAATATAGCACCGCAAAAGTTCACCCACTTTTACGCATTTTGACCCGGGGTTGTGAAATAGTTACAATTACACAGAGCAGTACCGGTTCTATTGGCCAATCCTGTAGGCCTGTACAGTAGAATTCCGTTATAAAGTAGGCTATTTAGTCTGTAAATTATGTTATATCCGAAGTACGCTATATATCCAATACATCTAATAGGGGACAGTACACTGCGGTACGTTATAACTGCTCACAGGCGTCCGGAGGGGGATGCAAGAAGGTGCAATTGCACCCCCCCCACCCTGGAAAAATTGAGGAGTCGTGAAAAAAGTAAAATTGCTTGTTTCTTTCGTCACAAAACCTAGTTTTGCACCCACCTGGAAAATTTTTTCATTTCTTTCGCCACAAGACCTTGTTTCGCACCCCCTGGAAAAATTTCTGCGGACGCCCATGTAACTGCTACATCCAGATGTATCTTGTCTATAACATATATTATAGAAGTAAGTATATAAGTAACATTTTAGGCCAGTTCTAAGTTCTTGGAGATTGTAACACGACGCTACGTCGAGTCATTCTGGCGTCACGAGAAGTCAAGAGACGTGACAACGCAAACGAGTGCTGAGAATACGGTCACTCCCGGGCAGCGAACGAGCGTCACGCAATCCGAACACTGGAGTGGAAACGCCTTGTCGTCGTCGTCGTCGTCGAGATGTTTTCTGTCGATGTCGCGGCTGAGATCGTCCTCCTCGATTCTGGAAAATTCCATGTCTTGTTCGAGAGAAGGCAACGCCAGACGAGTGAACACGGAACGATTCGAGGCGGACGCGAGACTGGAGGAGGAAAATGTCACTTTCACCGAATACAGCATCAACAGCCACGTTTCGTTCGTCGGAAGCGCAAGGAAATTCTCCGACCCAGACGACGACGACGGCACGCCGGTCTCGCCCGCAAGTTCACCCTCAAAACACCCGTACCCGATCAGCAGACGCGGTTCCTCGTACCTCACCCTCACGTCGCCGAGTAGCGGGTGACTGAAGATCCCAACGTATGGGACGGCGTGGTGGGCAGTGAAATTAGTGCGTCGACTGTTATTCGGTCGTAGAACTGGAGGAGAAAGATGGCTACTGTTGAGGAAATCGCATGCGTATTCTGGGCTCGTGATCCACGGCGTGTTATCGAGTACAAGGTCCAGGATGTAGGTGAAGATCATCGAGTTGATTGTGTACGGGTCTGTCTGTAAGGCTCCATTGTACGCAATAAATACACCGAGGTCCGTTTCTGGCACGAGGATCTGCATCGTATAACTTCCAGGAATCGAACCGTAGTGCATGAGAAAGCGCCGCTCTGTCGACAATCAAGAAAACCAATCGTTCACCATAGAGCAATTCTGAGTTTGCAAAATGATTCTAGGTTCTAAAAGGATAACAAAGACGACGGACGGTCTGTGTGCTGAGAGCGATTGGTCGCGGGTTCGAATCCGATACTAATAACTTTGCAGCGACCTTGGACAAGTCAGTCACTCTCTAAGTTTATGCGCGAAAACAGAGGTAGGTCGTCTCACTCAACTCGTTCCTTGATGACAGACAAGTAGGCCTAGGGTTGCCAGATTTCCAAAGTCAAAATACGGGAGATTGTTACCGCGATCATTGCGCCCACTCCACGATCCAGTTCATTGTGAATTATTATGACTAGAGCTATACTACACAACAGTACTATAGAGCAGTGGCGTAGCCAGGATTTACGGAAGGGGTGTTTTTGGTTTTGGTCATGGTCAACTGTGAAAAACTGAAAAAGTCTTGACAAACAAAAAAGTTCGTCCGCTCACACTGACACCTTGTTTTCCTCTTTTTCTTCGTTAGTGTTGGCAAGCAAAAAAGTTCAACGCCTTAATTAACTACATTATTTCTTCAATTTATTGAATTCGTTCCGTTGTTACGAAAATTTTTACTCCGGCAACCCCACGAAGGGGGGGGTTGATCCACAAATCCGCAATCCGAGAATAAAAATGCGTCAAACAATGAAAAAATCTTTTTTGTGACAGCCAAGAGGGTTTAATCCCCAAACCCCTCCCCTCGGCTGCGTCACTGCTATAGAGCATAGACTAGGAAAAAGCAGTGTACAACACTGTTCAATGCACTGCATCATCTGTATGTAGTAAATTAATATTACAAACAAGTTATAGGCTAATAATATTTTCATAGACCTCCCAACGAGTCCTAAGTTACTAAATTAGTTCCTATTCGTATTCCTGCCGTTAAAGTAAGTATGAAACAGAGGGGCATTGTTGCCTACCTCAGAGCCTCTATTATCTTGTTTGATATTGTACTAAACTGTACTAATGACTTTTATTTGACGTTTTATCACGTCATAAAATGTAGTATTGTTTCGATTTTAAACTGCGTCTCAATGAAGTCTATCGACCTAGCCAAATACGGGAGATTTAGTATCCCGCGTAGCATCCGTCCGGGAGGCGGGAGACTGGGGCTGAAATACGGGAGCCTCCCGTAAAATACGGGAGATCTGGCAACCCTAAGTAGGCCTACAAGGCAAAAAGGCATCCCAGTTAGCGCCTTCAGTTTTACCTGCCAACGGGTGAATGAGGGCGAATTGCCAGCCTTTCCTCGCCGCCTTTCCTTCCACCGAGTTAACACCCGATGTACTCATTCACAGCTGAGTCGACTGGAGCCCACTGGGGCAGAAGCAACCAAAAAGTTTCTGCCGCGGCCGGGAGTTGAACTACCAACCTCAAGATTGGCAGACCAGTGTGCTAACCACTGCTCCGCAGACAAGCACATACAGCCACAACTGAATCTGCTCTATACCAGAGATTTTAATCTGGATTTTAAAAAAACTAATATTTCATTAAAGTAATCACATAATTGAATGTTTACAATTAAAAAAAAGTTTCAAACTGGAGCCTAAGAATTGCCTCTGTAGGATCCGGTGAACCACCCAAGTCCATATCCGTGAACGTCCATGGAAACGGAAGTGAACGGACGCCGTATCCGGGAGTTAAACATCCTGTTGGCGAGCGCCTGAGTCGCCGTTACACCGGACACGATCTCCCTGGAAATCGTCTCACAGCCGTCATCTGCCAACGCGGACAACAGGCACCTCAGCCAAAGTGCAATGTCCGACGATGTAGTGCAAAGTGCGATTGACGATGCAATCGCTTGCACTCCTCTGAAACATCAAATCACTTATTTATGATGATGACGTCGACAGCGACGAGTGTCATTGCAAGAATATGAATTTTATAAGACAACAGTAATATTTGAATTTGAAATCATCGATGTCGCAAAGATTTTTTTCCGTTTTTTTCTCTCCAACAAAAAACGCGTTTTTTAGGTTTTTAATTTTTTAGGTTTTTTATTTTATCGCGTTTTTCAACGGCTTTTGCAATGTGGTATTTCCATTATTTCTAGGTCACCGTAGTCAGACAATCGGTGAATCTAAATTTTTCAAATATTAATCACGGCGTTGCACAATTTAAACTACGTGAAGTTTAACGCCAAAACGCGGCAATATTGAGCTGAATTCTCTTGGTTTTGCTGTAAATTGTACGAAATTTAACCGAAAAGGTGCGGTGATTTAAAAATATTATCGGCAGTTGCTTAGAATTCCTTAGAATATGAGTTTAAACAAGCTTTGAAGGTGATACGTTTACGTTAAACCTAAGATGATCGCTTCGTGTCTTGACTGTCTATGATTTTAGATGAGCTTATTAATTTGGCGCAAGGACAATGTTAATGTTTATTCAAAAAAGCCATTAACAAATTGTCACAATAAATAAATAGGTCTACATTAAAATTTTACCGTTTTCTGCGTTACTAATGAGTGTTTCTCGTTGTCTTGCTTTTCTTCGTTTATAAACTAATTCATTCATTCGTGGACAATTTCTATAGCGCTGTAACAAGGCTAATTACGCCACCACAGTAAAAAAAAACATGTTAATTTTGTGTTGGCTAAAAAGTAAATGAACTTTTTTCAACGTTTTTTACGTTTTTTATATTTCCAGAAAAACGGCATTTTTACGTTTTATTTCTTTTTATACGTATGCAACACCTATGCTTGAAATCGCAGGCATGAAAAGCCTGTAAGCGCAGCCAAACCTGCCAAAACCGCTCTCTACATAATGTGATCGCATGAACTAACTACCATGTGCTACAATTTGGGGTGAATTTTTGCCAACGTCTTTCCCAGAATTACCATCTTCTATTCTGACGTCAAAATGCTCCCCTGCATTATGAAGTGGCGCTATAGAAGTTTTAGATTAGAGATTTAGATTAGATTAGATTAGAAAATGCAGTAGAACTTCTTCATAACAGACTCGGCTGAAATTTTTATATTTGCCTCACTGTTCTTCTAGCATGATGATTAATTATATTAATATATTAATATATATTAATAATAGTTTATTAATAATTATATTAGTTCATCTAGCATGATGATTAATCTTCCGTGGGTCTACTTGTTAGCGATGCACCGATTATGCCACGGGCCGATTAATTATCGGCCGCCGATTAACCGCCGCCGATTATCGGCCTCGAACTATCGGTCGACTATCGGCGCTCATCTACTACCTGAAAAGCTTCTATCGACACCTAAGTCCTGCCACAAAGGCACCGGCACCGACTGCCCCTGGAGCCATCGTTTACCTCTCCATGTCGATGTTTAGTTCAGTGGGACGTGGCTGCAGGTCCTCGGCGTCTGGGACGTGACCGTAGGGCGTGGCGAACATCTCAGCGTCGGTCCTTCTGTGGTAGAACGACGTGTTCGACATACCCAACGGACGTAGTATGTGCGTCTCGAGAAGGTCTTCCCAGGAGAAGCGCCGTTTCTGAGTCCGTTCGGCAATGACCTCTGCAATGACCTCTGCAATTACCTCTGCTATCGGTCCGGACAGCGAATAGACGATGTTGTTGTAATGGGCATCCGATCGGAACGTGTTTCCGTAGGGCATCAGTTGGATGCGCCTGCGCAATATAAATTCAGCAGAATTTTAACTGCTATTATAGTTTCTTGCTCAAACCATACACAGGCACACAGGAGAGATCCTTCTTAGTCATTTAAACCCCAGTTCAGGTGTTACTATCATTTCAAAGAGGGTATCATTAGAATCAGCATCGTCATTGATTCATTATTATCATCATTCAACATCACCATCCATATCATCATCATCATCACCACCACCACAACCACCATCATCACCATTATCACCACTAACATCAACACTACTATCATCATCATCATGAGTATCTTCATCACCGACACCATCACCACCATCGCCATCATCATCATCATCATCATCATCATCATCACCACCACCACCATCATCTTCATCATAAAAATCATCGTTATAGAGCAGATACTAGACACGCTATATAAAATATATTTGAAGGCGGAAGACTACAGCGCCACATATAAATTATAATGACACAGGACCTCGATCACTTCTACCAGGTCAATGGAAATAGAGAAATTGCGTAATAGTAATCTTTATTCGTGCAAAGCACAGCATCAAAAATGTTAGAACACAACCAATGATAACACAGATCAGCTGAACAAAACTCAATACAATAAACTAATATTAAACTAATAATCTAATAAACGAATGACATTGCATGTAGCATTTGGCCTTTTAAACAGATCTCTAGACTGGAACGGCGAATGTCAGACATTCTGAAACTTTTATAATTTCGTAGAGACGTGTCTAAATTTTGGTAACTATCTGGCAGCACTGAAAGACCTGCACCTCATAAGTAATCGAATATAACGACTGACACACTCGCACAGACACTGCATTGTGAGATTCGACTGAGTCGGTGCCAACCGTTTTAATATTCCCCGGTGCTTATTTTAAGCAAGTCTATTCTCGCCAATTTAAATTATATTTCGTAGTAGACAAATTCTCCTTTAATTTACTGATAGCCGAACTTAATGCTTGCCCAGGTCTTCTGAATCTTTGGCACCTTCTATACCACGTGTTTCCCAAACTGTGAGTCGCGACCCAAAAGTGGGTCGCAGGATTCAGTTTGATGGTTCGCGAGGTAGCGCGAAATTCGATTCAAACGTGTCATTTTCTAACCAGTACCACAATGTCACAAGCCTCGAAAGTTTTAGAGTAGGCTTAGGTTTTAAGAAATTTATACAGGCCTATCTGAAAATCCTCCACGCACGGTTTTTTATTAAAATGATTAATGTTTTATCCAATTTTAGTTGACAATAAGTTTGCAGGGTTGCGGCATGCCACAAAGCCGCTGAAGTGGTAGCAGTTTCAGATTGTTTAGGAAACCCTGGCTTATAGTGCTTTTAAAACGCAGCATTAAGATTTCGAAATAAAGCAAGGAAAGCGTATTCCGACCATTTTGCTCTGAAACTCCACAAACAATAGGGAATCTCTTAAGGTGGCGTATTCATACCCTGGCGGCTAAGCGATTTAGTCATACTTATAAGAATTTTAAGACGTGTCGAAAAGGTATGTTCTTGGCAAAATTTTAAAAAGGATAATTTTGAAGAAATTTCAATAGCTATTTATCTCCTTTTGTCTTATTTGGGAAAATATAAATAATTCAGCCTAACATATTTGCCATATTTTCATTCGAATTTAATCAGAGCTTTCGTTTTGCTTTTCATTCAAACTCAGAAGATTCCTATCAGCCAACGTTCGCCAGATGGCCTAATGCAGTTCTATATTACATGCTGTGATTAGGGTCGCGGCACGTTACGAAACCGCTGAAGTGGACGGCACTGGACGCGGTTCAAAATGTTCGAGAAACCCTGTTCTATAATCTATACCGTGCTGCAGGAACACCGTCGAGAAGAAGCGTGATTTCTCTCTCTTGCTTGACCCAGGCTCTGGAAGTGTCGACACAAAGCAGTGTTTAATCTAGACTCCTGGACTCGGGGGGGGGGGAAACTGAAAAAGCCGGGGAAGGGGAGGGAATTGACAAAGCCGGGGGCGGGAATTCTGCTAGGGAGCTGCTGTTAGTCCATGTTTTATGCCAAAATTTCCGCGGGTAATTTGAAATTTCCGGGGGGAAGGGCAATTTCCCCCGGAAACGGCCTAGATTAAACACTGACACAAAGTTCCCCAGGATAAGTTTCTCTCAGCTTTCAGGTATCGACTTTTTCAAACAAATCTCTTAGAAAGGTGGTTCTTGAACTGTGTAGGTTGAGATTACGTACTCCTCCTGATACAAATGTAAGCTGGCGAAGCTCCTCCTACTAGCCTATCTCACCCCAGAACAAAAGTTTATGCCCCGCAATATACTGAAAAATTATAAATTAAATAAACCAGCGTCTGATTGCGCACATGTCAGAAAGTGGGATTTTCTTTTAGAATTTCGAATTTAGTACAAAACTTTCCGTCGTCACTCATCGTCACAAATGTTTGAACCCCCCCTCCACCGCTAAGTACGTAACGTCATTTATGGACAGCCCCTTTGCCGAATCTTGAGTTTTTTCGCCGAGCAACTCCACAGTTTATAAATCAATGGTTTGTTGGCCTTATGAAATCCTGAGATAAATTTGCATCAGCCGAAGTGGCAATCTTAACGAATCTGGTCTATCTTATGTCTTCACCATAATAACCTCAATAGAGGACTTAAGGTACAAAGTTTATTTGGCGCAAAATTGTCGTATGAGTGCATTTTCTCCAGGCGTTGACAGGTTCATTATTTAACAATAATTTATCAGTTTGGTCGGAGCACATCGTTTCGACGCCTGTTAACTTCGACGCGTATTGTAGGAAGTGCATTATAATGTGTGAAAATGAAAAATTTTATAATTGTGGTGCTAAAAATAACGAGAAAAGGGGCCGTCCATAAATGACGTCACGCGATTTTGGCAGTTTTTTACCCTCCCATCGTCACAAATCGTCACAAAATGTTAGACCCCTAAAATGACGTCACAATGCGTTAACCTTCCTCTTCTTAATGTCAAAATTAACGTTTCAATGCACTTATTTCTTGAATGAAGCGGGTATTGCGATGAATTCGTTTGAAAATACTCATTATAATTATCACAGTTGAAGCGATATTCAGAAACGCTTTCAAATTATTTTTAACAAATGAATTATAAGTGTAAAATACGTTCAACTTTGCGGTAACATAGCATTGCGTTATTAATAACAATATTTAGTATTATGTGTAACGTCACATTTCTGGAACAACACCCCCTTCTTCCGTCGTCACACATCGTCACAAATGTTTGAAACCCTCCCCTAAGTTCGTGATGTCATTTATGGACAGTCCCCAGGATAAATGATTCAGCTGGTGTCGAAGTGAACAGGCGTCGAAGTGAACAGACGTCTAAGTGAACAGGCGTCGAAGCGAACAGGCGTCGAAGTGAACAGGCGTCGAAGTGAACAGGCGACCCCTGTGGCATCACGGTTACTCCTCCAATGATGAATCAGTCAAAAAAGTGCGCTAAAACAGAAGAGTCAGTTATACCGATTATTAATATTCAACTTCTGATTACAAGGTTCGAAATATGAATTGAATCGAACGAACAATAATTATTATTTAATCTGATTCCATAAGCGTTTTGATCTTAAAAAAAATAGACGTTGTAATTACGGTAAAATGGCAGGATTGGCGCTCTGGGATCTTGGCGCCTTGGCAACTTGTTTGAAATCCGGTCCTGCGTCGAAGTGAACAGGCGTCGAAGTGAACAGGCGTCGAAGTGAACAGGCGATATCTGAAGCGACATGTACCTGAGTTCGGTGCCTTACCTGTACAGCTCCGTTTGATTGTGAACATCGAAGAACCAAAGCTCATCGAACGACGACTTGATTCCAGTTCTGTGAGAAAGAATGTCACGAACGGTCACGTGCTCTGTGACGTAATCATCGGGAAAGCGAACGTTCGACAGGATCTTCGACACCGGCGTGTCCCACGTGACCCTATATCACCAGAAGAACGCAGAGGCTGCATTCAGACCCCAAGAAATAGAGTGTTAATCCCGGTAAAATGTCACAACCCACTGCTGCTGCTACTACTACTACTGCTACTGCTACTGCTGCTGCTACTGCTACTGCTGCTGCTGCTGCTGCTGCTGCTGCTACTGCTGCTGCTGCTGCTGCTGCTGCTGCTGCTGCTGCTGCTGCTGCTGCTGCTGCTGCTGCTGCTGCTGCTGCTGCTGCTGCTGCTGCTGCACTGCTGCTGCTGCTGCTGCTGCTGCTGCTGCTGCTGCTGCACTGCTGCTGCTGCTGCACCACTGCTGCTGCTGCTGCTGCTGCTGCTGCTGCTGGGGTGCACCTGGCACCACCACCACTGCTGCTGCTGCTGCTGCCACTGCTGCCACTGCTGCTGCTGCCACCACCACCTGTTGCTGCTGCTGCTGCTGCTGCACCACCTGCACCACTGCTGCTGCTGCTGCTGCTGCTGCTGCTGCTGCTGCTGCTGCTGCTGCTGCACTGCTGCTGCTGCTGCTGTTTACTACTAGCCCATTACTGCTGGCCTGCTACTACTGCTACTACTACTACTGCTACTACTGCTACTACTACACTACATTTATTATTATTGTTACTGCTACTACTACTAGCAATAAGCAATAATACCACAGCGGTATCTGAAATTTATAACCCCAACCGTAAAAAATTATGGTAATATTAGATTCAAATCTGAAGCTTAGGGAGCAATGTTTCAGACTACATGACAGCTAATGACCATCCCCTGATAAATTTTTCACGTCGGTTTTGCGCGAATCCAACAGTTAGTGTAGGCCCAAATAGGGGGTCCGGCCCCTCTGTGTCCCTCTGTCAGGGATATTTTTACACCCCCTAACACCTCTAACACCCCCACATTTTGAGGTTGACACCACTCAAAAAATATTTGGTAATGTGACAATGGTATGCATACAAAATGCATACTAATTAGCTTCGGAACACCCCCACCTCCAATTTCAGGTCGACACCCCAAATTCACAATCCTTGAAATATCCCTGCCCTCTGTGAACCTCATGGCTGCGCTAATGGATCTATACTCAATTACTCACCCTGTGTCATCCAGTAGTTTTCCGAGCAGGGCCGAACTAAAAGATTTCGTCAAGGAGGCAACGCAGTGGCGCGTATGTTCGGTCATCGGCTGAGATCTTCTGATGTTAGCGTAACCGTATTCTCTCCGCAGAAGAACGGAGTTTCTGTCGACGGCGGCGATCACTAGTCCCGGAATCTGACGACATTCCATCAAACGTTCGACGAGGGAATCGAGTACTCGGACATTTGAAGGATCGTTCAATCGCAATCGATACTTGGCCGATTCTTCTTCTTCTTGTGGCGGCGTAGATACATCTGCTCGGCAGCAGAACAGAATTAGGGATCCCAATAAGAGTTTATCCATTTCGAAGAATCGTCGATGCAGCGATTTTTGCGACACCCTATTTTTACCGCGTGTCTAATTGTCTTCTGCGCGTCGGACTCTCCTTCGCTCAGTAGACCCGACGCCGTCGATATAAACGGAGCAACTGGCGCCGAGGTAACGGTACTGTTCGGCAGACGCTCTGGCATTTGTATGGCTTCATATTTCGTCTCAGATCCTGTTGTGCTGAAATTTTCTTTTAAAAAGAAAATACATTAGGTCAGTGGCGTGCCCAGGATTCCAGAATAGGGGGCACATCGACATTTTATGCCCAAATGTCTTGAGAGGCAAAAATAGGTCGTCGTCTCAATCGCCGTAAAGTCTAGTGCGTTCTCCTCGGTCTGATATTACTCCACCCCAAACTACTCACAAGTTTTGCGCCCATCTCACGACTGGTCCCTGCCCGAATAGGGGCGGCCCCCTCGTGCCCTCTCGTGGCTACGCCAATGATATTAAGAAAGAATTTTGACCGCAACAGAACTCATGACCTGTTTTTGAATCTCAAAGGCATTAAAATTATCATCTCAGTCAATAATGCAATGCTAATACATCTATACGCAACACTCAAGACCTACATTTCTATTCGACACTTTTTACTTGCAATTAAGCAATGCAGAGTAAAATGTAATGAAGTAAAAAGTACTTTTGAACAGAGCAAAAATTAAAATGAGGGAGAGAGTTCAGAAGAACAATACCAGGTAACGCAGATTGTAGAAATGCAATATTTATTCTAAGGATGATTACAGGATGTATAGAGATGCAAAAGATCTGTACCTATGTTTATAAACTACAGAAGCCCACGAAGAACTGTTCAAATGCCTAGAAAACATAGCACTAGATGGAAAGGACATGAGGATATTTCAAAACCTTAAACCTGTACTGGAATCAAGAAGGAATTGAAGGAAAATAGGGTAAGTGGATACAAATTTTAAAAGGGACAAGGCAGGGTTGTGGTTTATCACCAGATTTCTACAATGAATATGGGGGAAGAGATTATGAAGGAAACAGAAGAATTGGAAGGAATAAAGATAGGAGGAAAAATTTAAACAACCTACGATACGCAGATGACACAACACTAAAGCAGATACTGAAAGAAAACTACAAAGGTTATTAGACAAGGTGGCAGAAGAGAGTGAAAAGAAAGGACTAAGAATAAACAAAAGAAGACGTACTGTATGGTAATTACAAAAAGAAAAAAATTCCTAAATGCAGGCCAATGGGGGAATGGAAATAAAACAGGTAACACAGTTCAAATATCTAGGAAGCATATTCACAAGCGATGGAAGAAGTGAAAAGGACATTGAAACGAGAATAGGTATGGCGAAGTCAGCCTTCATACAACTCAAAAAGATTCTCACAAATAAACATATTTCAACAACAACACGGCTCAGAATTCTTCACAGCTACGTTTAGGCGGTTCTGATGTACGGCTCGAAAACATGGACGTTGACAAAACATCAGAAAGGAAACTGGAAGCTGCAGAGATGTGGTTTCTCAGAAGGATGCAAAAATTTCATGGACAGAAAGAATAACCAATGAGGAAGGACTAAAAACTTTTGGTACAAAAAAGAAAATTGCTAAAAACCATATAAGAAAGCAGCAGCTTGAATTCTTTGGACATCTAATAAGAAAAGACGGATTGGAAAATCTAGCCATAACAGGAAAAATAGAGGGGAAAAGAGCAAGAGGAAGACAAAGAATAAAGTTTACGGACAGCCTAAGAGAAGTGACAAGAACTACAGACAACATCGAACTGATAAGGAAAGCCAGAAACAGAGAAGAGTGGAAATCCATGGTCGCCGACGTAGCAATACATGGCACATGAAGAAGAAGAAGAGTAAAATGAAGAGGTTCGCCATGCATATCCCTACAGCAGGATCCTGGCCAGTGTTTTATCCAGGCTCCAGGCCTTTGGGGCTGGGGGTGAGGGTGATTTGGCTGGAGGGAAAGAGGCACAGTTTAAAGCAAAAATTCTTTCAGTGCTGGGATTTGGGGGAGGGGAATCCCCCTAGCAGGCCTGGATAAAACACTGATCCTGGCCGCTGACCGTCTGTACGTCCAGAAGTTGCAAATCGTCAATCAATGTTCATAATATAATTCTGCACGGTACGTGATAACTTGAGACCACCGTCAGAGCCACTGACCTATATAACCAGGACTTCAGAATAGGGGAGGGGGGTACCAGGGTACCTACAGACGGATGTTTACCAATCCAACCAAGGATTTTGGGGAGCATCGTGAACGCATTTAAATAAAGCGGAGCCTCAGGGTCATATTAGATTCAAAAGTTGAGACTTCGAGCATATACTCAAAGACACTATATCGGAGCAGTGACTTTCGGAGGCCCAGGGGGCATCCTTGATATGGAGGCCCTATAGGATATTGGGCCCCTATAGGCAAACATATATCACGCCGTTTTAAAAATAAGGTTTACTCTCTAATTCAATAATTACTCACTTTGTAGCAGTAATATTGAAATAGTAGTAAAATGTAAAAATAAATCATTGTTTAGTAAGCTGCAACCACTCTTCGGGACCCCTTCTTCCGGGGCCGGGGGGCTTTCTGCAAGTTGCCCCCTCGCCCCCCCCCCCCCATCCACGTTACGCCACTGTATCGGAGCAATCACCATAACCTCCAGCGACTTCTTCGGTTTTCACTAATCACACGACGAGGAAAGATCCGAAAACGGGCGATCTCTTTGCACAAGACCACATACAGTGTGCTTACCTTATTCTGAGCTAAAATAACTGCGACTCGAATGGACCAGTGAAACCAGTAGCTCATATGCATGTACCTGCATCAGTCACTCGAAGTAATCCAAAGTGAACACATTGATCTGTGTGCCAAGCAACGATCGCTTTAATTAAAGGGGCATTATACTGGCCTAGGGCTACACCAGCTACAGGCAGCTGACAGTTGAACTGGCTCAAGTAAATTGGGTAGGCCTTTTGCGGTGGTAATTATTATATCCTTCATAAAAGTTAATTACTGTATTTGATCTGCGGTAGACTAATTGACGCTAATATGCTGACGTTAATTAGCTATCAGCATTACACTGTACTTTGTTACGTTAAAAAATGCTTTAATATGAAAACACGGTGTCTGTTTCAAATAAGCCAGTAAGACATGTACCGTACAAATCGTTTCAGTAGAAACTGTGCTGCAAGAAACCACAATCATAAATATAATTACGGCTTCTACCCAGGAGCGTAGCTAGGATGTCCGGCGCCCGGGGACAAAGCATACTGATGGGGCTGAAAAGACTAGGAATTGATTTGAGGGACAGAATGCTGATTAGTAATTTATACATTGAACAAACAATGCAACTGCGGATCGAAAGTGATATTTCAGAACCACGTGTAACAGGAAGAGGATCACGGCAGGGTTGCCCACTATCTCCGCTGTTTTCAACATTTACAGTATATTGAGGGAATAATAAGAGAAGCACAAGAAAAATTGGAATAAACATTGGAGGGAAACTAAAACAAGCCACACGCCTTGCAGTTATTCATTCGCTGTATATCGTATTCTATTAAATTTAAGTTCGTGTGCATGTGGATGATGTGGCCATGTGGCCCACGCTGAAAAACTTTGAAGACCCCTGCTCTAGATCCACGTTTTACCTTCGTAGCTAATCAACGCTGCTATCAATTTATCCGCGCCTATCGAAGAACCGAAACCGGAAATTGAACAGACCTATTGTCATTGAATTTGACAAAAAGTAGGATTACTATTCAAATCAAGGAGCGACCATAGGTCGATGCCAAGCGCACTACTAAAAAGACGCTATGGAAGTTAAACGATGGTGGTGGTGATGATGATGATGATGATGATGATGATGATGATGATGATGGTGGTGGTGGTGGTGGTGGTGATGATGGTGATGATGATGATGATGATGATGATGATGATGATGATGATGATGACGACGACGATGAACGGTCTGGTTGGACTCCAGCATCATGAGTGCAGATTGTACAACGCTAAAGAAGCAAATACTTTTTAAACAGTATGCTGCAATTTCTGCAATGCCACATAGTGATTGTGTGAACGCCTCTGCAGTAGTTCTCACGAGAGACTTCAGCAGTAATTTCTGCACCGAAAATACCTAGATAAGCTTTAGAATCGATTTCAACGCGTTCGTTGTCATAAAGAAAAGCTTTTAATTATCTTTAACAGCTACCAAGCCAGTTCCAATAAATGGCGTTGGACCAACGTATAGACTACTGGGATTGGTCAATAATACCAGCAGCAATCCTTTTTACTGAAGTATAAGGGAAAATCGCTATTTTTCTCTGATTGTATAGTAGGCTAAATGTGTGCTTGAGGTCCGAGGTTATGGATATGATGCAATGAATGTTATGTTAGTTGAATAGGTATTTGAGTTTTGTTTGTTTGTTTTACATAAGTGTGTGTTTTATTAGTTTATTATTAGTTTATTATTGTTTTTTGTTCTATTTGATGCTGTGCTTGACACGAAATAAAGATTATTATAATGTAGCCAATGACATTTTCCAGGATATAATGCATTAACTGTCTAATAACGCAGCACATGACATGGAACATGACTCTGCGAGAGTCTGCTCTAGAAAGTCTGCTCTCTGTATGTCCACAGATAAGACAATCTTCTGTTGGCCAAATAAGCCCTCACACGCAAACAAATTAAATTAATCTTGTCTATAATATTTTTCACTAATTTGTTTTAAAACTCACCGAAAAATATAGGTTGACAAACCAAGAAAAGGTCTTCCGAAACCCGTTGGGGGATGCATCCCCAGTCGTTCGGCATCATTGGAACCGTTCTGCGTGGTCAATCGACTTTTTCATTCATCTGAGAAAAAATCGATTTGGGTCGCATTTGATGTGCATTGAAAAATTATAATGGTCGCGCCTTTCTAATCCGAGTGCAGCTCCCCTGAACCACAAAAATCCAGTGTTGTATAAAATACTTTTAAAAACAATTTCAAATGCAAAATACATTTTTAAAATGTATCTTTGGGATGACATTCTATCAAATACTTTCAGAAGGAGAGCAAAATACAAAGCACAAAATACATTTTTTAGAAATGTATTTCAAATACAAAATACTTTTATTCAGACCCCAGGATGACAATCGACAGCAGCAGGGCCATCTTTTGACTTTTGGACGCCCTAGGCAGAGTTGAATTTTCGCCCATTCACAGAAATCGATTACGATAACACACTGTACCATGATGGAGATCAAGGAAAATTGAAGACATGCAGACATGCTCTATGACTCTATCTGTGCCCACTGCCGTCAGTGTTCTTATTTGATTTGAACATATCAGAACTTTTGGGCATTTTCATCAACAATTCCTTCTCAGACGTCTCTTTCTTCTGCTGTTCAGCACGTCGTTTAGCTCCACTAACCTTCTTATTATAATGAGGAATACCCGGCATTTTTCTTAATATTACGCGAAGAATGCAATACACTATATTATTATCATCATCATCACCAACCATAGATTCAACGCCCGTAGGTGCCCGTATTATTATACAGTACACAAATTGTGATAAATTGAAAATGATTTGAAAAATGCAACATGGCAAAATCTAAACAGACATTATGATCTTGAAAAAGTTGACTGAATTTAATTCTAAGAAACATAATAACTTGAATTTAAGTTTATATTTTGCAATGCATGAACCCGGGTTCGTGCTACCGACCGCAGAGATCTTTGCGGTAATTGTGAAAGGGAAATTGCGGCTTCGATTCTGTTCACAGTCCACAATCTACTGACATTTTGTCTTTGGGTCTAACACTAACAGCCGCGGTCGCTATAGCTCAGTGTTTCCCAAACTGTGGGTCGCGACCCAAAAGTGGGTCGCATGGATCAGTAGGCTATAGTGAATCGCGGGATAGCGCGAAATTAGATTCAACAGTGTCATTTTCTAACCAATACCACAATGTCACAGTCCTTGAAAGTTGCCAGTAGGCTAGTAGGTTTTAATAAATGTATATGCCTGCAACATTCCATATACTGTTTATATTAAAATGATTAGTGCTTTATCTAATTTAGTTGACAATAATATGTTTGCAGGGTCGCGGCATGTTACATAGCCGCTAAAGGGAGTCGCAAAGTTCCAAAAAATTGGAAGACCCTGGCCTATAGTGTTTTAAACAAATTAATCTTATTTCTCAAAGAAAGCGTATTACGACCAATTTGCTCTGAAACTCCAATAACAATAGAGAATCTCTATGACCTTACACTTTTAGAAAAAATTTGTCAATCTTTTTGGGATGCGTAATTTTCTATTAAAGAAAACAATTTTTGAGAAATTTTCAATATTTTGAGTAATTTTGCTCAAAATTTTGCCATAATTTCATTCGAAAGTGGTCGAGACGCAAGGACCTTGTTGGTCGCACTTCAAAAGTGTCACCAATAAATATCTAATTTAGTTGACAATAATATGTTTGCAGGGTCGCGGCATGTTACGTAGCCGCTAAAGAAAGTCGCAAAGTTTCAAAAATTGGAAGACCCTGGCCTATAGTGTTTTTAAATTAATCTTATTTCGCAAAGAAAGTGTATTACGACCATTTTGCTCTGAAACTCCAATAACAATAGAGAATCTCTCGACTCAGGTCGGTCTATTCAGAACCTAGCGGTTAAGCGAATTTGTCATACTCATAGGATTTTTATGACGCGTAATAAAGGTATGTTCGTGGCAAAATTTTAAAGAAAGAAATTTTGAAGAAATTTCGATATTTCTCTAATTTTTTTCCTAACTGACAAAAATAGAAGCAATTCTACATAATATATTTGCCATAATTTTTAAAGTTTCAGAACTTGAATCCACAGAGCTTTCAAATCAGAGCTTTTGTTTTGCCATTGATTCAAAACTCAGAGGATTATTTTCAACTAACGTTCGCCAGGTGGCCAAATTAGTTTTATAATACATGCTATGATAAAAGTCGCGACACGTTGCAAAACCGTTGATGTGGGCCGCGGTTCCAAAATGTATGGGAAACCCTGCTATAGCCTGTAGGCTATAGTCATAATAGTGCTGCTAATCTGGGCAGCAGACAGCAGTTTAATAGTATTATTGCACCCATCCACCAATGACCAAGATTAAAATTACAACGGTGCTCATGTCAGTGACGTCATGCAGCCCTCTATTATTTATGCCAAGAATAGCAGAGCAGAGAAAAGAATATTAAATTATATTCATTCATTCATTATTCTATAAAAACACGCCTCAAAAATTTTTTGTCCCGTTTTATTTCGCCCCTAAAAATTGTTCGCCTCTAGGCAGTGCCTAAACTGACTAAACCTTAAGGTGGCCCCGAACACACCTCAGTGCCAAGAGAGCTCCTGCACCCTTTTCACAGACTTTCAGCACTGGGTATTTCATGCGGCTAGGACAAATGGTTACAAATCGCATGCCTTGCTTTAAAATGCTGACAACCCTTAGGGGCCTAATGGTCGACTCTAACTCAACACTACGGGAACAAGTAGTAAGTACATATGCTTTATACTATATAGGCAACACACAGCTACGTAGGTTAAATTCATTTTAAATCGATCATTGACGTTCGTTTTCAGCCATTAGGCCTAATACGAACGTAATTGAAGTCCAATGTTAAGTGACGTTTGTGAAAAGGTTATTGATGGTTGGCCCTATGATTAATAATAATAATAATAATAATAATAATAATAATAATAATAATAATAATAATAATAATAATAATAATAATCTCCATCATCATCATCATAATTATGCAATTCCATAGCACCAGTTCTAATCAGTGGCGTAGCCAAGGGGATTTCTAAGCGCTGTAGAATGTATATAGTAAAGATGTAAGGCGACGACCTTTTTTGCTTGCCAGTCAGCACATTTGCAAAGGAAAAAGTATACAAGAGGAAAGATGTGTATGACCTTTTTTGCTTGTCGAGATTTTTCAAAGTTGGTTATGATCAACGCCAAACTCCCCTTCCGGAAATCCTGACTACGCCACTGGTTTTGATACCCAAGAATATCAATCAATGGTACTTCAAATCCATCCGCAAAAGATGATTACAATTATGCATGGCCTATATAGTCGTGAAATGCTAAACACACCAAGCACATTATCCTCTTGGACGCTGCATATAGATGGGTATTTCGTGGATCGCGTTTAGACCTAATGGCCTACTGCCTCCATAGAAATCAAAAATAAAGCAACACATTATTTTAAATTATTAAATAATTATTATTATCAAAAATAAATCAAAAATATAGCAACACATTATTTTAAATTATTAAATACAAATTTTTAAATTATTAAATAATTATTATTATCAAAAATAAATCAAAAATATAGCAACACATTATTTTAAATTATTAAATACAAATTTATCACTGCAGCAGCACTATCTTGAAAAATAGTTATTCCAACAATTTCTTCATCTTTGTAAAGCTCTAATCATTGACGGTAGCCACGTGGGCCCGGACCCCTATTCGGAATGGAAGCGATCGTGAGATTCGCGCAAAAATGTTGAGTAGCTTAGGGGTAGGTATAGTATATGTCTATATATCTATGAGATCGAAGAGAAGGCAAAAAAACAGTCGCAAGCGCTTCACAGGGACGACGTTATTTTTGCTCAAGACTTTTGTCCAAAAAATGTCGATGTTCCCCGCCCCCTATTTCAGAACCCTGGTTGCGCCACTGACTCTAATGCAGTACTTCAAATGCAAATGCTGCTCATGTTTTAGGTACTATTTTGGAAAAAATAACATAATTAAAACAATAAGAGCATAATACCTCAGTCACATCAGCACAGTAGGCTTACATCCATATATGGTTAATGTTAATGTAATTAGCACTGCTACCGAGAGTAACTGACGGTTCTATTAACTGCTTTGCAACTTCAATTAGACTAATTATGCTGCCATTTATATAGCGCCAACAGGCAACTATCATGCGCTATAATATCACGGAATATGAAAGTCTCTGCCATGCAGCATCTATACAACTGACCACCTTGCAATGGTAGCTGCTAACCTATGATTTCTTTGTCATCAGAGAGAGAGAGAGAGAGAGAGAGAGAGAGAGAGAGAGAGAGAGAGAGAGAGAGAGATTCAAACACAGTAACTTTATCATCAGTTGCGCGTTTCTTGGTCCCCTAAATGATACAGGAATTCTCATTAAAACTTACATCAACAGTAAATTGTCATCAATTGATATCTTTTGAATATTAAAACTGGTGCTATAGAAGTGCCAAATAATAATAATAATAATAATAATAATAATAATAATAATAATAATATTATTATTATTATTATTATTATTATTATTATTATTATTATTATTATTATTATTATTATTATTATTATTATTATAAGGGCTGAGAGCTCGGAAATTTCCTGCGGAATAGTTCAGAAAATTTCCGGAAAAATTTCGAAAACTTTCCCGGCATTCTTTTTTTTCGGAAAGGTTATAATAATAATAATACAATTTAGACCTCTAAATGCAATTGCGAGTACAGTACATCGTGCTAGATATTATCTTAACACAAGATACAAACATATTCCTAAAACATGAAAATAAATTCCGTTTGTGGAAGAAAACAGGTTTAAACTTTCTGGTTTAGAATGAATACTTCAAAAATCGCTCAAGTTGCTATTAGGGAATAATAGTCTCAGCGGAATACTGCCTTAATAGCCCAAAATAAAAGCCCAATTTCTGCTTTAAACTATCACACTCGACTTTTGACAGGATCTCTAAATGCCATACATTTTCTTTGCATTCACTTCACTTTCTATTACACTTACGGTGTTCTACATAATCGGAAATTCTGGCGCGCCTATCGACCAATGAATGATTGTTATGTTAATTGATACAATTAATTAATTAATTAATTAATTAATTAATTAATTAATTAATTAATCAATTAATTAAGAGTGCTTAGCCACGAAGACAAGAATCATTTAGACTGCCTTTGACAACATACTGGCGTTAGTGAATCCAGAATAAGCCAGAAACGCGTTTGAAAATTCGACAGAAATTTAAGAAAACTGGATTTCGCTCGCACCCCACAGACGAACTCGAACAACTCCAACTGCGATGAACTCCCACATAAAAATGCAGTCACGTGGCTATGTAGACCGAAGATTCCAATACTTATGAGGCGGCGTTAGATTTCTGAAGTTGCAAAATCCACACGACAACACAGCAGGCGATTTTTTGCGGCGAAACTCGACAGCGCCTTGATTTATGAAGGCGAAGTTCGACAGATGTCGGACTGAATTATTAAATCAAATCTTGAATTTAGCTGTTAAAGTCCTTGGCTCGTAATTCGCTGCAAGGATCGTCTGCTCCCCCACCCCTCCCTCCACCCCGCTGGAGCCCACATGCTCGACAGAAGCCGAAACGGTCTTTCTCTAAGCGCATTCTCAGACCCTCTTTGTCGATTCCGAGCTGTGTTTGCATTTTGAACTGACAATATCTGAAGGCGACGGAGTATTTTATTACTGTAAGATGGTCTCAAGATGGATCATTCGACGATGCTGCTTCGCGTGGCATTGCGTTCAGTCCCAAAACCTCAGACCCTATTATTGTTTGTTTTATCTGTTATTACACAAAGTTTCTTCTCAGTATTATGTTAACATATGGGGCCGTTCATAAAGTACGTCACGTTGTTTTTGACAGTTTTTACCCATCTGTTTCCTTATGTCACAACCTCCCACAAATCTCCGACCTCTCCCTATAAAGCGCCGGGCATAAATTGCGTCACGCAAGTCTTCTATTTGATAAATTCGAGTTTCTCGTTCAATTTTCAGCAGCGAAACATCATAGAGATGTTCAACTTCCAGCAATGATAACGAACGTAATATTGGGATTTAAAATTCCATGTACCTACCTAGCATAATATAATTACAATGTACCAGTGACATCTTAGGTTAGAATGCATCTATCAGAAGAGAAAGTAAAATATCGCCGCATCTTTCACGTTTTATATGCAGAGAAAGTGTGACGTCACGGTGATCTTTGTCTCTCCCCTGTCACAAATTATTGTCGCGCCAGAAACGTTGAAACAATTCAAGCTTCCAACCCGCAGCCTATAAGACATGGTTTCAAACTGCAAATCGTGAATCCTCAGTTCCTTTAATTCCTTCATTATCTCCCCTGGCCTTTTGGTCTAAACTTAAAACCTTCCTATTCCAAAAGTCATTTCCTCCGTAGCTATAGCTACTCAACCCCTATGGATATACATGTACCTACCTTTGACTAGCTGCCAATTGCACTTTGGCCGATGGCTATTTCAAGAAAGACTAAGCGCATAAGAATAAGCAGCTGCTACGGTACTGCTTACAAAAACGCTAATATAAATTCACGAGAATTTGCTTGCTTACTTTTTTCGACCCTTCCCTCAAACGTAGCGTACTTTATGGACGGCCCCTGCGGCTTAAGACTAAGATACAACTGTAACGAATGCAGCAAGAAACTTAAAGAACCCTGAAACCCAATTTGTTCGCTACTGTCTCACAAGCCCAATCCAGCGCAAGTTTGGGACAGTGATGGATGGGAGGAGAGGAGAGGAGAGGGAAGGGGGAGTTAGGGATGGCGTAGAACTCATAAGACTGCTTAAATCAAAATAAAAACTATACGAGTTATGCACAGACGCTGCGACGTCATTATGCCGTTCAATCGTCCATCTTGATATTCGCTTTGTCTGAGGAAAACTTAACGAGTGCAGTGGCAGGGTTATTGTTAGGATTATCAATTTGGGGTGTGGTTATATTATGGGGGATAGGTCCCTGCTGAAAAAGTCTGACAAGCAAAAAAAAGGTAATCCCTGGCTCAGATTGGGAGGGAGTGTTGGGGGTGTCGGTCTCGTCTCAAATTGGGAGGCTGTTTGGGGGTGTAATTAACTGTGTAAAATATTCCTGTGCAGCGGTAAGCAACCAACGCGGAGATATTAATCTTCACTCTGTCGATCAAAAGAGATTTGAATTTTGACTCGACGATTTGACTCTCATGCAATCAAAATACGATCTTCTGTTAGTGTCGGACTAACCCGAAAATCAATCGCATCAAGAAGTCTCTTTTGGTCATGTTGCGCCAAATATATAATCAGTGTTGCGTCTAAACAATTCTATAGTACAATCTGAAAGTCGATCTCAGGTCAGGTGAAGGTAAAAAGAACAATATTTAGCATTCGATAACGATCGCGACGTTGAATTTATAGCGACGATCAGGGGCGTAGCCAGGAATTTAATTGGAAGATACGTGATTTGGGGGTATAAATCTTAAAAAACGTTGAAAATCTTTAAAACACAACTTTAAGGTAGCCTGCTTTTTGGGGGCGGGGTATATATACCGATATACCTCCGCCCCTGGCGACAATCCAGGCGAAAACTGAAGCTATTGTTGACCTATATTATGTCTGGTTGTCAACCTTTGATTTTTGCTGGTGATAGGACCGTAGCAGTGTTGGCGGTGGTGTTGATGGCTGATTTGCATACACAAAAATGTAATGCTGTACTGTACTATCCTGTCAATGTTTTAGCTAGCGCTTGTAAAAGCTGAAGGTTTACGGATTATTATGCTTTGTCAGGCACTTACAGGGCCATATTAAGGCGGGGGCTGTAGCCCCACCGGCCCATCATGAAAATAGGCACACTGATTTTCAAGATAACCATTTTTGCTTGTCAGCACGATTTGCCGCACGATTTGGAAGGGATATAACTTTCCTTTTTTGCTTGTCAGAGATTTTCAGTATAGGCGACGGCCTTTTTTTTCTCAGCCCCCCCGGCCCACTCGGACCTTAATCCGGCCCTGGAGGCCTGGACACTTACTATAGCGGCAATTATATCTGCACACAGCAACATATCTAAGCGACAGACCAGTTTAACTTCAATGCTGCTAAATGTTCAGGGTCGGCGCCAGGAACCCGCAAAGTCCGCAAATGTTGGGGAGGGGGCTATCACTTGGCCTATCCAAGGCATATTTTCCATGTAGGCGCTACCGCTTTAAAAAGAAAACAGTATCGTTTTTCTGCCGGGGGCAGCCCAGGCTAGCCCCAGCCAATGTTCCCTCTTTTTTTGTATTCCGTGTGCGCATGAAATTTCTTGTGTGCAGAATCAACTTCTGTGCGCGCCGAGAATTTGTCCGAAATCAACATTACTTATTTGCTAACAAGCTAATACGTCTCAGAACACTGTTATCTGTCAATGATCCGCTTTTTACATTTTCTCCACCAGTTTATCATATAAACACCTGCTGTAAACTTGGATGAAAAAGTGGAAACCCAAACACTTTCTCTTTCCTATGGTAGCCTCTCAAAATGTTGGGGGCTCGAGTCTAGAGCCCTAATAGTAGTTTATGACTATGATTACGCATGCGGTTTAACCATATTATAAGGCACTCGTTAGTTTGAAACATCACAAATCAGGCATTAGAAATTTGCAAAGGGAGTATGATTGTAATGCCTTTAGAGTTTCTCTTCGATCCTTACTACACTGTATGTGCCCATTCGATCTAGGTCAGTAACACTTCCTCCAAGAAAGTGACACTTAATGCGCATCATCACGTCTAGATGGCATTCCTCTAAATCAGTGTTTCTCAAACTGTGGGTCGTGACCCAAAAGTGGGCCGCAGGGCTCAGTCTAGTCACTCTAGTGGGTCGCCGGGTAGCGCGAAAAAGTGTAATTCAAAGTGTCATTTTCTAACCAATACCACAATGTCACAAGCCTTGTAAGTTGCAAGTAGGCTTAGGTCTTAAGAAATTTATATGCCTGCAATCCTCCATGCACGGCTTATATTAAAACGATTAGTGTTTTATGAAACTTTTATCCAATTTTAGTCGACAGTAATTTTGCAAGGCCACGGCATGTTACAATACCTCTGAACTTCCTGAAGTGGTCGCAGGTCCAAAAAGTTTGAGAAACAATAGGCCCTTTACTACTTTTAAAATTTTATTTTATTTCGCAATAACGCAAGAAAGCGTGTTGCGACCATTTTGCTTTGAAACTCCACTAACAATAGGGAATCCCTATGATGAGAAGGCTGACTAACCTGGCGGTTAAGCGATTTTGCCATACTCATAGGATTTTTAAGACGCGTAATAAAGGTATGTTCTTGGCCAGCCACATTTATAAAAGATAATTTTAAAGAAATTTCAATATCTATTTCTCTCCTTTCGTCTTAGGCAAAAATATGAATAATTCTGTCTAATATGTCTGCCACATTTTTCATTCGAATTGAATCAGAGATTTTGTTTTGCCATTTATTTCAAACTCAAAAGTAACGTTCGCTAGATGGCATAATGCATTTTTTGGATATTACATGCTCTTATTAGGGTCACGGCACGTTACAAAACCGCTGAAGTGGGCCACCATTACAAAATGTTTGGGAAATCCTGCTCTAATTTATTCCTTCTCTTCATTAAGGTAAATTGCGGTTCACAGTTTGCGCTGAATGTCAGACATGTACCTCCTATATCCATTCGATTTGCTAGATCTTGAAACTGTTCACAATCAAGGCGCAACCATGAACTCTTAAATGAAGCCGCTGTTTGTTTTCACTTCAAACATATAGGCGTAAACTTCTATTAGGCCTCTAGGCGCAAGTCCCCCATTTGGAGAGGTTACCTTATAGGGAATGCGGAAGGTGCAGGGCGCCGCTGCCCCCGCTTTTTCTTCCACGTTGACGTGAATGAGTTCATATCTCTACTTTAAGACATTTCTATCACTGGCTTTCTGTTCTTTTAATTCTATAGATATTTGGAACCGCGTACTTTACACAAATAATAATATTAAATAAGAGACCTTTTGCCTATAGTTTAGACCAGAAGTTAGGGTACGCGGACTATTGACCATAGGACGATTGACCATAGGACGATTGACCACTGGACGATTGACCACAGCGGACTTTTGACCACTGGACGATTGACCACAGCCGTGAGTATCAGGCTTAGCATGTGTCTGCTGCATGCATGCTTGCGCGCATACAAAAAAGGAAACCAAATGCTATTGTCTATATATATATTTATATATATGTGCATATATATATACACAATAGCATTTGTATATATATGTATATATATGTATATATATGTACATATATGTATATATATGTATATATATGTATATATATGTGTTTATGTATATATATATATATGTATATGTATATATATGTATGTATATGTATATATATATATGTATGTATATATATATGTATATATATGTATGTATATATATGTATATATATGTATATATATGTATATATATATAAAATTTTATATATAAAATATATATATATATCGACTCACTATTGTCGTTTTCATCATTCCCAGCATTTGGTTCCTTTTTTTGTATGCGTGCATGCATGCATGCAGCAGACAGCGTGCTAAGCCTGTTACTCACGGCTGTGGACATTGGACAATCGTCCAGTGGTCAAAAGTCCGCTGTGGTCAATCGTCCAGTGGTCAATCGTCCTATGGTCAATCGTCCTATGGTCAATCGTCCTGTGGTCAATAGTCCTGTGGTCAATAGTCCTAGAACCGAAGTTAGTAATTGTATGAAGCCGTTACTAGTTCTCAACAAAACGTGAATTTTTATCATTAAGTACGGGTATGACATGAAAATAATGAGGAAAATTCAAAAATTTGTGCGCTCCATTTTATCCTTTGTGCGCTTGCCTTACGACCTCTGTGCGCGCGCACGCGCGCACACGCGCACAGCCTAAGAGGGAACATTGGCCCCAGCTCTGGCTGTGAAGGTCCAAAACATAGAATCCCTGACCTAGGGCTCTACTAGTGAGTGGGGCATCGCGACAGTCGAGAACAAGAGAATTAAGAACAAAGTTCTGGCGCTACATCACTCATGACGTATGCAGTAGTAGCTGCAGCGCAGGACGTGCATTTAGGAGCGTCGTGAAATCACGTTATTATTATCATCATCATGGCGCCATTTGCGTCAACGCCCATCGTCCCACGCAAATAATGAAGGCACCTATATAGCGCCCGTGTGGTGACGAAGCTGCTCTATATTTTCACAGAAGCCGACGATTGTCGAAAGACGACGACGCCTGAGAAAAGCACAGAAAAGACATTTTGGAAGCCGACTGAAAATCCCAGACGGTCATCTACTGGCTGTTTCACCTGCAATCGCCCGATCAGTTTATCTGCGTATCTTGCGCTTTGCGACAAAGAGCTCTTCCAAACAAGACCAAACCAAGAATCAGGAGAACGGAGAAAAGTTCTTTATAGGTTTCCTATCGATTCAAGGTTCCGATCGCCTGCGCCAATTTCTGTCAATGGACTTCAACGAATATAGAGCTCAAGGTAAGTCGGTCACTTGCCTATATTTCGCCCGATTGCTAAATTTATTTCCACCCCAACAGGGCTATCGACAGTGTCAGCTTATCTACCAGAACAGCGTATTCTCCTGTTAAAACTAAAGACAAAAATGAGGTAAAGACGCTGTCAAGACAACAATTTTTAGCTGCATCTCAACGCATTTAAAAGGATGGAACGCTATCCCGTTGCAATTACCATCTTCTAAACGAATGACTGTTAATATAGACCAAATGTTAGAATGTGAAGTAGTGATCAAAATTGAAGCAGAGGGTCGTTGGTTACCCGATAAAACGGCGCAAAGAAAATACCGACAAAGAAGCAGCGCGGAATTAGGCCTGCCGACAAAAATGAACCGAAAAAACAGCGAGAATCGTAGGCTCTAGTCTATACTTAATTTAACTGTATTGTCAGAATTTTGTCGGCGCTTTTTGTCGGCGCTATTTTGCGACCCAACTCATAGCATGTAATATTTTTAATTCATTAGGCCATCTGGCGAACGTTAGTTGAAAAGAACCTTCAGAGTTTTGAACAAATGGCAAAACCAATGCTCTTATTCAATTCGAATGAAATCATGGCAAATATATTAGACTTAATTATTCACATTTTGTAAAACGAGACTAATGAGAGAAATAGTTATTGAAATTTTTGTGAAAATTCTCTTTTTGAAATTGTGCATGGAACATACCCTTTTACGCGTCTTAAAAATCTTATGAGTATAGCAAAATCGCTTAACCGTAAGGTTGCACTAGTGCAATGCCTAAGAGAGTCTCTGTTGTTATTAGAGTTTCAGAGCAAAATGGTCGGAATACGCTTTCCTTGCGTTATTGCGAAATAAGATTAATTTTTAAAAGTACTATAGGCCAGAATTTCACAAAAATTTTCGTAACAGAAGTCCAGCGATGTTAGTCCTTGGCCTCGATCCTGGCCTTAAGGACTCCTTAAGGACAAGTATCAAGTCCTTGTCCTGGCCTTGAAGGTTGAGTCTTTGGTCTTTGTCCTAGCCTTGAGGGCTGTGTCCTTGGTCCTTGTCCTGGCCTTGAGAGCTAGCTGGGTCCTTGGTCTTTGTCCTGGTCTTTGAAGGTTAAGTCTTTGTTAACATCTCTGGGGAAGTCTTCTTTACTCTTCCACTTTAGGGACTTAGACCAGCTTCTTCTTTCTTCTTCTAACTTCGTCTTCTTCTGCTGCTTGTTGTTGTTCTCTTTTCTTGTTCTCCTTCTTGTTCTTCTCGTTCTTCTTGTTCTTCTTGTTCTTCTTGTTCTTCTTGTTCTTGTTCTTGTTGTTTTTATTGTTCTTCTTCTTCTTCTTCTTCTTCTTCTTCTTCTTCTTCTTCGAGGATGGAATTAGGCGGTGGTTGTTTTTGTCAGTCGATCACTTATTCTTGCACTCATCACTCAACCTCCTATTTGACCTTTGACCTATTCTCTTTGGTGCCGTTTAGATTGCATATAGCATCTGAAAAGTTGGCATTAAAATATAATAGTTAATTATGCACTTTTATAGCACCATTTCTAATACCCTAAGGCAGCGGTTCTCAACCCGTGGTCCGCGAGAGGGCGTCTAGTGGTCCGCGGCATATTCAACAAAATTTAATGGTTGCCCCTCATGCTTAACAGTTGACACCCCAAAGCTCCCCCCCCCCACTTGCCAAATCTTGGAGCCGTCACTGCAGTTGATTAGACTCTCGCGTAAAATGCACGCGAAGACAAAGATACCGAGATATATACACTGTACATGTAGAACAGTGCTTCCCAACAACGTTGCAAAAGCCGTGCATGCAGAGATGGACATGGGTTGGGTTAACCCATGGGTTGGGTTGGGTTAGATTGGGTTGGGTCATAAATTTAGGCAGTTGTGGTGGGTTGGGTTGGGTTGCAAAACGCTGATTTTCACATGGCACAGTGCACACACCATATATTGGTTATCGTTTTCCGCATTTTCCCCTAATAAATTGCCGCCGAACTGTCGCTGGCAATACTGGCTTAGGACGGCTATTAGTTAAGCGATTGGCGGGGTTATATTCAGGACTGTCTTGAGCCCCTGGTTCTATTCATCCAAACACAGTTGTTCCTATATAATAAAACATTAAAGGCATAAGTCTATCTCCTTTGATACATAAAACCCCCCTCGCCGTTGTGGCCGTTGCTTTCTCGCTATTGTGCAGCGTCATATGCCTATAGGTAAAGGTTGATCCGCAGCCACGAGATTTTTTCATAAGACCGGTGGAAGTAAATAATTCAAGGCATTGGAATCGAGAGTCGAAATTGATGAATGAAGGTTATTATATAGTAACTTTTTTTGAACCATCCACTGTAAAACCATCTTAATCCCCTTATTGATTTCAATAACATTTATGAGCTACTGCGTGGGAGCGCGTGCGAACTTGCTAAGCAAATGCTATAATGGCTCTAGGGTTCCTTAATATTCGTTAGTCTTTCAACATTTGAAGCTGATTTTTAGAGAGTATAAGTACAAATTATAAGAAGGACGTCTACCTTCCTTTGCACGTCACTGATAATTATAATGGCGGAAAACATAGGCCCTACAGAGACATATGAGAGGTAATTTTTAAAAATTATTTGTATGCAGTAATTGACAAATTGTTGCTCAGCAATAAATTTGCTGAATATGTTTACTTGAAGCTTGGTTGGGTTGGGTTGGGTTGGGTGAATACTTTCAATTGCCGGCATGGGTTGGGTTGGGATGGGTTGGAGATTTGATGGGTCGGGTTGGGTTGGGTTATAAAAAATGGACCCATGTCCATCTCTGCGTGCATGTACTAAGGGACGTACTTAGGGTACCTACCAGGGGCGTAGCGACGGGGGGCACCTACCTTAGATACACCAATGCGAATACTTAGACTCCATTTTTATTCAATCGATACCTGACAACTCTCAGACCAAAAGACAAAACTATTCGACTACCAGCCAGGGAGGGGACAATTGATACCCAAAATTCTTCAGAACGCTCCTTTGGTATAAGAAAAGCACTATCGTGCGCTGAAACAGAGTGCAAATTTATCGCGTGTCGTTTTGTATTAGTTGAAGAATGTTCGGTTCTTCGTTCGGTTTCAGTTTCGTTTTTTCTAGACACCTGGGGCAAAACTATGAAACTTTTACTTTCGATTTCTGTCAGAGATTTCATCTATAGAAAAAGGCTGTCAACGTGACTGGCGTAAATCGACGAATGAAGGGAGGAGAGTGAGAAGAGGAGGAAGAAACAAAGAAGTACTTAATTCATTTATCACACCTAATCTGACAGCTACCACTCCACTGCCACACTGAGAGAGAGAGAGAGAGAGAGAGAGAGAGAGAGAGAGAGAGAGACAGACAGACAGACAGACAGACAGACTGAGACAGAAAGAGACAGCGTCTGATTTAAACCACCAGAAAGAGGAAAGAAGGAACTTCAGTTTGATAGATGCAGATTAGGCATACTGAGGAGTAAGTAACCTTAATATCGAACTGAGAATGGCATATTCATAAGACCGATTGATTAATTATAGACATCTCCCAGACAGACTTTCTTCTATTTGGACGATGTCCAGCTATAAGCTTAGACTTCGACGAGAGCTTACACTGTACACTTCGACGTTTTGAAATCTTCACAACTGCAATTCGATTTTTTGGAAAAGTCTTCGACGTCCTGAAAATAATTGTCACGACTATTGTAATTTCTGTCTCGCTATTATTATTATTATTATTATTATTATTATTATTATTATTATTATTATTATTAAATCGACAATTTTTGTGCCCCTTAATACCAAATGTCAGGAGCAAGGGCGCACATTACAGAGTCGAGCAATAAAAAAATAAAAAATGAAATAGCAGTAATCATGTGCAAACAAAAATCAGAGGCGGATCTAGGGGGCTCGTAGGGGTACAGATGTCCCCGGGCTCCGAGGTGGGGGAGGGCACCAAAATTGGTTTAAAGTAGGGAGTTCCGCTAAGGGCGATGACCTTTTTTGGCTAGTCAGGGCTTCAGGGTATTCACGAAGTTGAATGAAGACTGAAGGGGCGCCAAAATTGGCAGAGCGGTGCCCTTTTTTGCTTCTAGGATTTTCGTCAAGTTGAGGGGGTGCCATCAGTATGTTTTGTCCCCGGGCGTCGGACACCCTAGCTCCGCCACTGACCAAAATGGATTAAAAAAGCAATCTAAGGGTGCGTTACACATTCGCCGCTCTACCGACTAACAGTGTTTAATCTAGACTCCTGGACTCCGGGGGGAAACTGAAAAAGCCAGGGGAGAACTGACAAAGCCGGGGGGAATTCTGCTAGGGGCCGCTGTTAGTCCATGTAGTATTCCAAAATTTCCGGGGGGAATTTGAAATTTCCGAGGGGGAAAGGGCAATTTTCCCCGGAAACGGCCTAGATTAAACGCTGCCGACTAAGCTCTAAACTAATAGGACTTTTCTCAATCTAATCAAGTGTTGAATTTCTCATGCACACCTCTTTTAGTTTTATAGCTTCAGGAGACCGCGTCTAAATCTTTCTGCACTTCTGTATCAATAGTAATTCCACACCTATCTAAGGAGGGGAAGATGGAAGAGTGGGTTAGGCCGGGCACTTCAGATGTTCCTGGTTAGGCACTGGAGCGGTAGGCTTACGGAGCGGGTTCAAGCCCCGTTAGCGCCCCTAGTGGCTTTCACACAGGCAGTAATGCCTCCTAAGCCACTAGAAATCACGCTATGGTTTTACCTCAGCATCCTGTTGCCAATTACTTCTGTCTTCATCCATTGTAAGTTGTGTGCGCGTGAGTGTGTGTGTGTGTGTGTGTGCGCGTGTGTGTTTCTGCGTATGTGTTTCTGCGTGCGTGAGTGCGAGCGACAGTGTGCGCGTGCGCGTGTGTATGTGTTTAGAGCCATCGGTTATTTCTTTGTTCGTTATCTTTTCTTATTTCTTCTTTTCTTTGATTTCTTTTCTTGTAACTTTATTTTAGTCTTAAATCTATTTTTAGTGTGTTATCGGGTGTCGTAGTTGCCCGCTACAGTCGTGCTCGTGAATAGAGACCGAAAATCGATCTAATTGTCGAATGAATTTACATTTTCGTCAAAAGACGACTATTTTAATTAATTCAATAAAACCAACCGAAGAGGAGGACTTTGTCGCAAATAAATCGAGCAGACGTCAGCCGCGCGATTAGCAGACGATTTGTTCCGGTTTACAGAGGCTATTCTTAGGAGACACTCTTCTCTCTTTCTCTCTCTCTCTCTCTTCCTTCTCTCCCCTCTCTTCCTTCTCTCCCCTCTCTTCTTATCTCACGTTCTCTCTCTCTCTCTGTCTATCTCTGTCTCCCTCCGTCTCTCTCCCTCTTTCTCCCCTCTCTTTGTCTCTGTCTGTCTGTTTTTCTATCTGTCTCTGTCTCTGTCTCTCTCTCTTTCTCTCTGTCTCTCTGCTTCTCCCTGTTTCTCTCTGTCCGTCTGTCTGTATGTCTGTATATATCTCTCTGTTCTATATCCCTCTTCCTTTCCCTCTTCCTCTTTCACCCCTCTCTCTGTCTCTGCCTGTCGGTCTCTCTCTCTTTCTCTCTCTCTCTCTCTCTCTCTCTCTCATCTTGGCGGGATCAAAGTGTTTGGCTGTTTTGGAGACTCGACCGACCACCCATGTGTCTGTGCCGAGACCTTTCACAAAGGTATTCCTAATCGGGACGAACAAAGAGCCTCCACTTTCCAATCGAAGCATCTCGTCGTCGTCGTCGTCGTCGTCGTCGGTACCTATGCAGGTGCAGGGAAATTGCCACGGCACACAAAAGGAAAACCTACCTGTCGCACCTGCCCAGTTCCAACCTGAAGCTCGTCTTCGCCGGCTCTCTCTCTCTCTCTCTCTCTCTCTCTCTCTCTCTCCTGCCATCTCGGCTGATGGATTAGTCGGGGGTCAGAAGCATCAATCGACTGTCACTTAACACGGGAGACCGTTCCGCCTAACCCCACCCCTCCCTCTCCGTTGTCTCTTTTTCCACCCGGGGCAGAGTTAATCTGTGGTCAGAGACGCCCCCAAAGAATGTCGCATTGCAATAACAATCGATGACGCGCTAATGGATAAGCACACAGCCATCACAACACCATCGTCAATTTATCAACTATACAGACAGACATACGACGCTCGCCCGGTCTCTGTGCTTCGCTCCTACTTCCTTATCTTCCAGTTCTCCTTCTCCCTCGCTCGACCGCCGCTTTCCTCTCTGTCCCGGGCGGTCGGTTGTTGACCCAATCAGGGAAGATTGATTCGATAACTTTATTTCGCCGTGAATTCGATGGCGGAGAAACGTTCCGCCTCTTTGGACGAATCTGCTAATGAAGCGAATGTTTGCAATCGCATAGGACGTTGTTTTGCTGGTTCATTTTCTTCCCCGATTTCTTTTCGAAAAGCTTTGTTGGAGAGAGAGAGAAAGAGAGAGAGAGAGAGAGAGAGAGAGAGAGAGAGAGAGAGAGAGAGAGAGAGAGAGAGAGAGAGAGAGAGAGAGAGAGAGAGAACACGACACAAGCATGCACTTTCTTTGAACGAGGCCAGGAAAAGGCGAAGGCGCTTGCGTCATGCGTCAACCATTCGTCGATAAAGTTACGTAAATAGGGATACCAGATCAGTTGGAAAGAATTTAAAGACATGCAAAACACGTTGGCTTGTCGGACTTTTTTTAAGGACGTTTAAGATGCAAAATAGCTCAAAAAGCAAAAAAACTAGTGATTATCTTTTTTCCTTTGTCGGACTTTTTAGGACGTTAAATATGCAAAAAGCACAAAGAAATAATGATAGCCTTTTTAGCAATCAATATCAATTACAAAGTCCTTTTAATCTAGAGTAATGTCAGAAATCAGTAGTCACTATACTAAATGAAATTTAAGGACATTTTGTGTCCTTATTAAGGACAAACGTCTTTAAGGACGGGGCCGCGGAATTTAAGGACTGTCCTTAAAATTTAAGGACGTCTGGTAACTCTATACGTAAATGAACTTCTATAGCGCACAGTTGAAGTTGGATGTTGCAGCCGAACCAGAATCATCAACATCTCCTTCACTTAAAATCAATTAACAATGCATTAGCAAAAAAATACGTCTATTTACTTTTTCATTTTTATCATCAAATTCTTCTTCTTCTTCTTCTTCTTCTTCTTCTTCTTCATGATCAATATGATCGTTATCGTCAAAGTATTGCCGACGCTCTTTTCTATCATCATCGTCACCATTATCGTCATCATCGTCACAACCATCATCGTCATCATCATCACCATCCATCATCGTCACTTCGATCATCGTAATCGTCACCATTCACCATTGTCATCATCGCCATCATTATCATCATCATCATCATCATCATCATCATCATCATCATCATCATCATCATCATCATCTATTTTGTCTGCCTCGTAGTGAGTCACTGAAGTTCCTAATCAGGGGCGTAGCGACGGGGGGTATATCGGTATATATACTCCCCAAATCAGTCTACCTTAAAGTTTTTTATGTGATTTACATGTGGTTATATGTGGTTTATATGGTTTGTGCGGTTTATAGTTAAGATTTATACCCACCCACAAAAATTTACACCCTCCCAAATCAAATTCCTGGCTACGCCCCTGTTCCTTTTCCCAACGTACTCCGTTAGTCGTCGTCACTTGATGATTAACTCGATGCAGATGTGCTTTATTTCGACCCCCCTTCCCCGCAACCCACCCAGTTTTTTTCTCGGCATCGGTCACTTCTTCGTTAGAGGGCGACTAATTGCGACGAACGAGGCGAGGCGCCGAAGAAGAAGGAAGGAAGGAAAACAGAAGCGAAGGACGTGGACGTAGGATTCGAAGTAAAAACGAAACAGTTTCTGTAAAAGAAATTCACTCAGGAAGAAGGTCGTCGAACGCAGTGAAAAACAAAAGCCTGAAATCAGACATCCGAGGAAAAATCTAAAGGCTAATGAGACAGTCAGTCACCTGCGTCGCTGCAGTCGCTCGTCCTTCCTTCGCCAGATGTCGCCACGATAGACAATCACGTGACCTGCGAGATTCGAATTTCGGTTTCTACATCAGATAATACACACTTCAGTGTTGCATACAGGCCGGATATGGAGGATGGGGAATTCTCTCCCCCAAAGTCTTAGATGCCCCCAAATTTGCATCTCAGCCTGTAATAATAATAATAATAATGTGATTTTAAGTGGTTTAGGAGGCTAAGTAAGCCTGTGTGAAAACCACTGATGTAACCATCTGCATTCAATAACCTAGTTTATCTAGATAGCCTTTGAATCCGTTCACTGTTTCAACTGTCACTCCCACCTCGTCCAAACTGTTCCATTTGTCCACAACCCTTGCACTAAAAAAGTTTTTCTTTCTTGGACCAACCCTCTGCTTAAACATTTTGCACTTGTGGCCTCTTGTGCTGCTATAGTGTGCCAATGTAAAGAATCGATCATATGGCACATCTACTTTCCCAGTCATTATTTTGTATGTTTCTATCAAATCCCCTCTTTCTCTTCTCCTTTCTAATGTTGTCAGTCCACAATATTGAAGTCTTTTTCGTAGCTTAAATTATGGCACCCATTGACCATCTTCGTTGCTCGTCTTTGCACTTTTTCTAAAAGTTCTATATCTTTTTCAAGAATGGATTCCAAGCCTGAACACAGTATTCCAGATGAGGCCTTACTAATGACTTATAAAGTTTAATGATTATCTCTTTGTCACGACTCACAATTGTCCTTTTCACCATTCCCAACATTTGGTTTCCCTTTTTGCTGCCTCCATGCATTGGTGAGATGGATTCATACTTCTATGGGTGATTATCTCCAAGTCTCTTTCTTTTTCTGTTGTGGTTAGAACCTTCCCCTAAAGAATATTCATTACCATTATTAGACTTCCCAACATGCATTACAGAACATTTATCAATATTGAAGCATCTGCCAGTCCACAGACCACTGAAACAATTTCCTTAGATCTTCTTGTAAAATTTTTGCATCATCCTCCGAGTCTATATTTCTGCATAACTTTGTGTCATCGGCAAACTTTGAAATTGTGGACAGTAATCCTTCATCGATATCATTTATATATATTAGAAAAAGCAATGGCCCAAGCACTGAGCCCTGAGGCACTCCACTGATAACTCTTGCCCATTGCGAATGGCCTCCCCTAATGCCAACCTTCTGTCTTCTTCCCTTCAACCAATTTTCAATCCATCTGAGAATATTGCCCCTTATTCCACAGGACTTCAGTTTGGCAGCCAGCCTTATATGGGGTACTTTATCAAAAGCTTTGGCAAAATCTAAATATATTATGTCTACTCCCTTGCCCTTGTCTAGCTTATCAAAAACCTCCTCCAGAAAGTCCAACAGGTTGGTCAGGCATGAACGCCCCTTTGTAAATCCATGCTGACTATCTTTAACAATTTTATGCCTAGTCAAATGTTCCAAAATGCTTTCTTTCAGTATTTTTTCCATAACTTTACCGATTACAGATGTTAGGCTCACTGGTCTGTAATTGCTTGGTTCACTTCGTTTTCCCTTCTTGAACAGTGGGCTGACTAATGCGTCTCTCCAGTCTTGCGGTACTACTCCAGTTCTGAGTGATTCATTGATTATCAAAGCAATTGCATGTCCTATTTCATTTCGAACCTCGTAAAGAAACTTTGGATGTAAGCCATCTAATCCTGGGCTCTTGTCTGTCTTTAAATTGGTCAAAACCTTGATAACACATTTTTTTGTACACACTATATCTGTTAGCATTTCTTCTTCATTTCCATCAAACACAATTTTGGCTTCTGGCATAGTATTTGTATTTTCCTCTGTAAATACTGAACAAAAATAGTTATTTAGAATCTGTGCAGTTTCTACATCGTCTGTTATTGCACATCCTGCGCTGTCCAAGAGGGGACCGACTGTGTCCTTTCGTCTCAACTTTCTATTACAATATTTGTAGAAACTTTTACTGTTCTGTTTCATATTTTTTGCTAATCTACCTTCAAAATTTGCAATAGCCATCTTGTTAGTAACTGCTGATGCTATTCTTTTCTGAGTATACTGTTCCTCCAAGATCTTAAGTCTGTGCTGATTCTGCTCATTTCCTTTACTTGCTAATCTGAGTTTACTTAGTTTCCTCCACGCTTTGTTTTTCGCCCTTCTTTTTCGTTGCACTTCTCTTGTTATCCAAGGAAGTTTGTTATTAATTTTCTTCTGTTTGGGAATGGTCAATTCTATGACTTTGGACATACATTTGGTAAATATGCTCCAGCCTTCCTCGGTGTCTTTTCCTGTTATCTCCCTCTCCAAATCCATTTCTGTAATCATCTTCCTTGCCAGGTCATATTCTCCCTTAAAAAAGTTACGTCTATCCAGAAACTGCTTTTGTTGACCAATCCCAAAGTTAATAGTAAAACTGACCATTTGGTGATCACTTGTTGTAAAATTCTGCCCAACCTCCACGTTGGAAACTATATTCTCCTCTCTTGTTAGAACCAGGTCTAATATGTTGTTGCCTCTTGTTGGCCTTGTCACATGCTGAAACAGAAAATTATCATTGACACAGTCCAGAAATTTCCTATCACATGATCTCTCTGTATCCAGCGTTTCCCAGTCTACATGATAATTAAAGTCACCCATTATAACAACATTTTCTCTTGATACCCTGTTCAATAAAGCAAACATTCCATTACCTGATTCTTCCATAGCACTTGGTGTTCTGTAACAATGGCAATTTCTCACCACTTGCCCCTGAAACCACCCCACCCCCTCTGAACGGTCCAAAATCCCCGTGGCGTGGCATAGAAGTAGGGCTGCGCCGAGTAACTCGAGTAACGCGAGTACTCGACTCCAAATTGGAGTCGAGTAATTTTTTTGGAGTCGAGTACTCGCATAGAATAGTTAAAAAAAGAATAACCAAAAAATTAATTAAAATTTGGCCAACCGTTATTTGTTACAAATTATTATTCGGCTTAATAATAATAATAATAATAATAATAATAATAATAATAATAATAATAATAATGTGATTTAAGTGGTTTAGGAGGCTAAGTAAGCCTGTGTGAAAACCACTGATGGCTTTATTTAAGTTATTCGTAATTGTTATGAATGATTGATCAGCCCTTTTTGAAATTATTCTTTTCTGGTTTTCCGCACATCTTTAAGTTTACTTTTCAGAGATCACGTCACGTGCTACAACAGTCAACTGAACTGACGTCGCTGATGATGCGCAACATGTTTACAAATCAAACGTGATTTGTGATTACTAATTTGCACATTAGCGCTTGTGTCCGACCGGTTTAGCCGAACCGTTTGCTTGCCCTGCTTTCTTACTGGTCTGGTTTTCATAATTTCATTGTCCCGAATACGTGTGGGAAGTGACAACTTTACGTCTTTCGATCTCTGCATGACACTTTGGGAAAAAAAGTTGGCTCGGGTCGGCGAAGGCCCTTTGCAGGTCGGGGACCCATGGCATTTCGCCATGGAAATCATTTACAAGTACATGTAGAATGCTCAACAGTAAATTAGTAAAATTATAAATTAGTAAGCATTCCAAATATATTTCACTTGAGGAAAGTTTCAAGTTGAGGAACTGCGCAATTTGCGCATGTGTGATACTTTACCAATATGTCCAATTGCTATTATTATAAATTTATTATTGTATTTGACTTAGACCTCAGACAGTTACAGTTACTACTATCATGGCGTCCCGGAATGGCGTAAAAGAAATTAATCTGGTCACCCTATATCCCCCCACACTGCTCCAGGTCACAAATCGCACCCTGATTAGGTTAAAACTTAAAAGCGCCACCATACAGTATGATCCATGTCATCTCACACCTAACTGACAGCTTCACCGCACCCGTATCCAGTGGACATAGGCTACCCGATCAAAGCTGGCATCTAAAATCTAGAATCCGAAATCTACGTTCAAATTGTAAAGATGCCTGAGAGTTTAGACTGCAGTAGATGCCTTGACAGATGCCTAAATTCAATGATGATAGATTTATAGTAATGTGGAAATTGAGACGGCGAACGGATTAAAGGAAGCGGTAGTAGATCTGCGCCTTGGAGAATTCACTAATTTCACTTACACGAAACGCGGTCATCTGTAACCTCACACCGTGATTTATGGGCTTCTCTCTGGGTACGGTAGCGGACGGTATTCCACTGGAAACAGTTTCTGGCCATATGTAACACACACACACACACACACACACACACACACACACACACACACACACACACACACACACACACACATATATATATATATATATATATATATATATATATATATATATACACACACACACACAAATCTGGAACTCTCTCTGTCCGGCTGTCAGATCTTCCAATAAACTGAGTATTTGCAGATCTAGGCTTAAAACACATCTCTTCCTATTAGCAATTCCTCCATAGTCTGTCTTGATGTTTCCCTCTGACTAATCTCTGGAATGACCTGGTCTCTTAATTGCGGATGGATTTGAAGTACCATCGATTGATACCCTTGAGTATTAGAAATGGTGCTATAGCAGTGCATAATAATAATAATAATAATAATAATAATAATAATAATAATTATTATTATTATTATTATTATTTGTTTGAATATCCGAAAAATTGAGTTGTTACTGCATTTAGTGTTCTGCTTTGGTTAGATGGGGGTCATGAGGCAAATAATACGCATTATGTGAGTGTAACGTTTGCAAATCATGTATTTCCGGTTTTACGCGAGTACTCGAGTACTCGCTAAGCTACTCGACTCCTACTCGACTCCTAAACTACTCGGTTAGCGCAGCCCTACATAGAAGGGCATAAGCAAAGCTAATCTGATACACTTGTTTTGGGTTTCTGTTCAAATTTAATTTTGTACTTTTCCGATTTTTCTCAAACTATAGGCGGTAGGAATTCGACGCCAAAGATAAATTAGATAAATAAATTAGATAAAATAAATTAGATAAAATAAATTGGATAAAATAAATTAGATAAAATAAATTAGATAAAATAAATTAGGTAAAATAAATTAGCTAAAATAAATTAGATAAAATAAATTAGATAAAATAAATTAGATAAAATAAATTAGATCAATTAAATTAGATCAAATAAATTAGATCAAATAAATTAGATCAAATAAATTAGATAGTAAGCTAAATATGTAAAAATGATAGATAAGAAATCACTACTCAAAACTCATCTCTTACAGATTGCCTTCCCTCCTTTGCCTGCTTCGCCTTCTCCCATTTACTGATATCTGATATCTGGATTGATTTGGTCTTTCACGGTTTGTATTTGGAGTACCATCGATTGGTGCCTTAGGGTATTAGAAATGGTGCTATAAAAGTGCATAATTAATTATTATATTTTAATGTCAACTTTTCAGGTGCTATACTATATGCAATCTAAACGGCAACAAAGAGAATAGGTCAAAGGTCAAATAGGAGGTTGAGTGATGAGTGCAAGAATAAGTGATCGACTGACAAAAACAACCATCGCCTAATTCCATCCTCGAAGAAGAAGAAGAAGAAGAAGAAGAAGAAGAAGAAGAAGAAGAAGAAGAAGAAGAACATGAACAAGAACAAGAACAAGAACAAGAACAAGAACAAGAACAAGAAAAAAAAGATGATGATGATGAAAAACAAGAACAAGAAGAACAAGAAGAACAAGAAGATCAAGAAGAAGAACAAGAATAAGAAGAACAAGAAGAAGAACAAGAAGAAGAAAAAGAAGAAGAAGAAAAAGAACAAGAACAAGAACAAGAAGAACAAGAAGAACAAGAAGGAGAACAAGAAAAGAGAACAACAACAAGCAGCAGAAGAAGACGAAGTTAGAAGAAGAAAGAAGAAGCTGGTCTAAGTCCCTAAAGTGGAAGAGTAAAGAAGACTTCCCCAGAGATGTTAACAAAGACTCAACCTTCAAGACCAGGACAAAAACCAAGGACCCAGCTAGCTCTCAAGGCCAGGACAAGGACCAAGGACACAGCCCTCAAGGCTAGGACAAGGACCAAAGACTCAACCTTCAAGGCCAGGACAAGGACTTGATACTTGTCCTTAAGGAGTCCTTAAGGCCAGGATCGAGGCCAAGGACTAACATCGCTGGACTTCTGTTACGAAAATTTTTGGGAAATTCTGGCCTATAGTACTTTTAAAAATTAATCTTATTTCGCAATAACGCAAGGAAAGTGTATTCCGACCATTTTGCTCTGAAACTCCACTAACAATAGAGAATCTCTTAGGAATTGTGCCAGTGGCACCTGTCGGTTAAGCGATTTTGCCATACTCATGGGATTTTTAGACACGTAACAAAGGCATGTTCTTGGCAAAATTTTAAGAGATAATTTTCAAGAAATATCAATATTTATTTCTCTTCTTTCGTCTTATTTGGAAAAAATATGAATAATTTTACCTAATATATTTGCCACATTTTTCATTAAAATTGAATCAGAGCCTTTGTTTTGCCATTTATTCAAAACGCAGAAGAATCCTTTCAACAAACGTTCGCCAGATGGTGTAGTGCATTTTTTTTATATTGCATGCTATTACTAGGGTCGCGACACGTTACTACAGCGCTGAAGTGGGCCGTATAGTTCAGAACTGTTTGGGGAACCCTGTTTTAATTTATTCCTTCTCTTGTTCTTCAACATACCAGTGGCGGCTCTATGATCTGGCAAGTGGGGGGCCGTTGGGGTGGCAACTTCAAATCATGGGGGCCAACCATTTGTTGTTTAATGTATGTAGCATTAAGTATAGGGTCCCAACTGGGGGCGACTGGGGGGGGGACAGGCACTCAATAGGGGGCACACCCCTTGCCCCTCCGGTGGAGCCGCCACTGCAACATAAAGTATTCATAAAGCTAAATTGCGGTTCACAGTTTGCGCTGAATGTCAGACATGTTCCTAATATATTCATTCGATTTGCTAGATCTTGAAACTGGTCACAATCAAGCACAACCACAAACTCTTAATTGAAGTTGCTGTTTGTTTTCATTTCAAACATAGGCGTAAACTTCTATTAGGTCTCTAGGCGCAAGTCCTCGATTTTTGAGAGGCTACCGTAGGGAATGGGGAAGGTACAGGGCTCAGCGCCTTACTTTATCTTCCATTGCTACTCAGTTTGATGTCAAAACCGCCCTTAGGCGAGTAAGGCTGAGCCGACCTTAGAGGCTCCTACGGGAGTTGAACCCGTTCAGTGTTTAATCTAGACTCCTGGACTCCGGGGGAAACTGAAAAAGCCAAGGGAAAACTGACATAGCCGGGGGAATTATGCTAGGGTCCGCTGTTAGTCCATGTAGTATTCCAAAATTTCCGGGGGAGAATTTGAAATTTCCGGGGGGAGAAGGGGCAATTCTACCCCCTCCCCGGAAACGGCCTAGATTAAACACTGAACCCGTTCCGTCGGTGTTTCTGATTAGCCTTGGTTTTTCCACCAGCCGTGGTCTAGATCAGCTCTTTGCAGATCTACGCGATTGTCTTCTGTAGGAAAGGAGATGGTGGACTTCATCGCCGATTACCTGCAGAACATTCGAGACCGTCCGGTGTTTCCCAACGTCACTCCCGGGTACATGCGACTGCTCGTCCCCGACTCCGCTCCCGACGAAGCAGAACGCTGGCAGGACATCTACAAGGACATCGAGAGAGTCATCATGCCAGGGGTCAGTCGGTGCAACAACGACGAATATCAATGACCAGCGCTTTATCCAGTCCTGTTAGGGGGAGATTCCCACTCAAAATACTTCGAAATCACCCCCCAAATCCCAGCACTCAAATAATTGTGTGAATTGAACTGCGCCTCTTCCCCTCCAGCCAAGTCAAATGATACTATATCCTTTCTCATTAATTATTGGGGGCCGTCCCCCGCAGCTCCCCCTCCCGTGTTCTACGCCCCATGCATGTGTCTAATCATGTCTAATGAAAAGAAACTTCGGGTTATGTCATCTACTGCCACAGAGCAACTGAAACAATGGCTAAATCGAGTTTGCACAATTGCAGTTTTTGCACAAATACACAATTACACAATTGCATAAAAGTACGTACGTGCAATTGTATGTATTCTGTGACGTGGCGAAGATTCCGAAATACATTTTCGAGTTAAAAGTACCTAATAATCAGGGACTTCATTTCATTGTTTTTCAGAGGGGGCAAGACTTTCGACTGCAATGCAGGCAGTATTTTTTTAAATACCTATGTAGCATGAAAATTGGTTTTTGTCCATAGTACATGCTACTTACGATACTACATACAGTAGTACATACCAGTGATTGTAATAAAATTATAAAAACAATTGCGAAAACCATGAATTTAAAAACAGAAATTCGTGAAATTTTTTCTCTCCTAAAAATGGCGTCCCTGCTAATAAGCCAAAAATTGGTCTTCAATTGTCAAGGATTCCTTTGCATATTCACGTACGTATGATCTTCGATCGTACGACCATTCAGGGATATTTCTAAGATTATCAATATGAGGGGGTGTCGGTCTCAAATTGGGATGTTGGTGGGTGTTAGGGTGCATCTCAGACTCGGATTGGGGAAAATTTGGAGGAGGAGGTGTCGGTCTCAAATGGGGGTGTTGGGAGTGTTAGGTGGTGTAAAAATATCCCTGCGACCACCCCCCCAGATTTCTCAACGGTTTTGCGCTAATCCAACGACCGGTTCCAGTCAGAATCGGGACAGCCCTTTTCATCCCTCGTGGCTGGTTACGCCATTGTAAGTAGTCGAAGTCTATTGAGATCTGGTGTGAGCTTTCTGGCTGATTCTGCTTATTTCAGGTCACCCACTGGCAAAGCCCCCACATGCACGCCTACTTTCCGGCGCTCAACTCTTTCCCTTCTCTGCTCGGAGATATGCTGGCCGACGCCATTGGCTGTCTCGGATTTACTTGGGTCAGTAGCAGTGGCGGCTCCACATGGAGGTCAGAGGGAGCCCGTGCCCCCTATTAAATGCCTGGCCCTCAGTGGTCCCCCTGTTGGGACCCTATACTTACTACTACGTACCTATCAACAAATGGTCGCCCCATGCTTAGAAGTTGCCACCCCCTCCCCCCACTTGCCAAATCCTGGAGCCGCCACTGGTCAGTAGCCCCAATATCAATTATACATTTTTTTAAAAGTGACAATACATCCATTCTCGTAATTAATCTGTGAAAAGAGTAATGTATTGCAACGTAATGCGTGTCTTAAGTAAGTAAGATCTCGTGAGTCTATATAGCGCATTCTTGTTTTTGCAGTAACTGCTTATTCTCAGCAGTGGCGTAGCGTGACTTTTGGGGGCCCAAGGGCATCCTTGATATGGGGCCCCCAGTGGCTGACGAGCAAAAAAGGTCGTCACATCGCACTCTTCATATACTGCTGACGTGCAAAAAACCACTCTTCGGGGGTCCCCTCTCCCGGGGCCCGGGGGCTGTCTGCAAAGTGCCCCCCGCCCCCCACGTTACGCCACTGCCAATGACCCAAGACCCCACAGAGAAGCTTATGACACTCTCCGAAACCCATATATTTTCGCCATCTGGCGAATCTTGACGGAACCATCTTGTAAAAATGCAGCTGAGCTAAAATAGTATGCTTCGCAGACGAAATAAGCATCTAAAAGCCACATTTTAAAAGATTTAAAATACATATTTATGACTTGGGTCAGCCAGATGCTACAGTATAATACATAGAAAACAGCAGTGTTATCTTTGTTTGTAAATGAACACTGGATACCCTTATTAGGCATTGCAAAGGGTTCATATATATCAGAAAACCCGATTGACCGGTGTGCTGTATGTGCATAGTTGATATAGTGTTAGCGTCCCGTTAATTGCGAAAGTCGAAGCAAACTGTTCTCCCATAATGGAGTTGTTTTAAAAACTAAAAAAGAACTCAATTTTAGACTTTAAATGTCTGAAGCAAAAACTCAAGGTTTCAGACTAATAGGCTATTAATCAAATGCATCTCCGGTGGACGTAGGCAGAAACTTCTATTAGGCCGCTAATCTCGATACCGCTCCTGTTCAAGTGGAGAAATATTTTTGAAAAATATGCCCCAACTTTTAAAGAGGCTAAGGAAAGAGGAAATTTATAGAGATTGAGACCCATTTTTCATCCAAGTTTACGCCAATGGACCCAGGCTCAACGCATCCCGGAAACGGTATATTTTTGCCATCTGGCGAATCTTGACGGAACCATGTGGTAAAAATGCAGATGAGTTAAAATATTATGCCCCGCAGACGAAATAAGCATTTAAAAGCACATTTTAAAAGATTAAAAAATATATGTGTATGACTTAGGTCAACCGGGTTTTATAATACATAAAAAACAGTAGTTTCATCTCTGTTTGTAAATGAACATTGGATACCCTTATTAGGCATTGCAAAGGGTTCATAAATATCAGAAAACCCGATTGACCACTAAGTTTTCACGATTGTTGTTCTAGTGTTAGCGTCCCCCCTTACTGCAAAGTTTAAAGCAAACTGTTCTCCCACAATGGAGTTGATTTAAAAACTAAAAAGAACTCAATTTTAGACTTTTAAAAGTCTGAACCGAAACTCAAGGTTCCAGACTAATATTAATCAAATGCATCTCCGGTGGACGTAGGCATAAACTTCTATTGGGCCGTTAAGCTCAAACCCGCTCCCGTTCAAGTGGAGAAAATGTTTGGAAGATGTGCCCCAAACTTTTTGAGAGGCTAAGGAAAAGGGACAGTTATAGAGATTGAGACCCATTTTTCATCCAAGTTTACGCCAATGGACCCAGGCTCGACAGGGAAGCTCACCACGCACTCCCAAACCTATACATTTTGCCATCTGGCGAATGTTGACAGAACCAAGGCACGTCGGAACGAATTTTCAGCAGGGGGTGCAGATTTTCTCAAGATAAAAGTTGTGACAAGTGGGAAAAATTCGTCTCTGAAAAAGCCCTGACGAGCAAAAAAGGTCGCCACTAACTTTTATTTCTCCTCGATCATGAAAGCCTTGACAAGCAAAAAAGGTCGTCGCTAACTAATTTCTTAGGCGCTTAGAGCCAGGCCCAGGGGTCGGCAACCTACGGCACGCGTGCCAGACGTGGCACGTGTAGCGATTTTCAGTGGCACGCGTTTATTTATGTCCTGCTCTTTACTTCCGAAATAATGCAATTAATTCAAGACCAAACTTCATTTTTATAATATTTGTTGCACATACGAGTACTTATAAGCTTTATAAAAGGGCTTATAACCTTATATATTTAACCCCTTAACCGTGTATTTAACTGTAACTCAATGTAAAATGGACAGATATATCCGGGATCCCCAGTTAAGGGGTTAATAATATAATTTATAAAATATGGAAAAGTTGATTGGTTGTTGGCACGCTGAAGGGTAGATGAATGGGTTGTTGGCACGCTGAATAAATTAGAAATCCAACTTTGGCATATTATTGTCAAAAAGTTGCTGACCCTTGGCTTAGACTATATCTTAAAATGGTTACCTCTCACTTCGCCGATTACCCATCTCGCCGAATTCGAATTTCGCCGAATTTCAACACTAATAAGCGACTTTAAGTAGCTCATGACAATGGTTTGTTCACGAATTCCACTCGTAAATGATTACAATACATCAGTCAAGTCCTGCATTGCTATTTATATAAAGATATATCTTTGCAATTTTAAACACTGAGGTTCGATACAAAATAGGTCTAACTTGTCAACCAGACTATAAGTGGTAGTCTATAGTATTTATTTTCTGGGCAGAAGCACAAACTTAACACACTTTGCCATGCTGTATAAACAGCGTATGATTGCAACTTTTTGGCGAAATTCAAATTCGACGAAATGCGAAGACACTCTTCGCAGGGGCGTAGCGACGGGGGGTATATTTCGGTATATATATGCCCCCAAATCTCAGACTCCCTTAAAATTTTCAATGAGTTTTTAAAGATTTTCAAAGTTTTTATGATTTATACCCCCCAAATCACATTATCCCCCCCCCCAATCAAATTCCTGGCTACGCCCCTGACTCTTAGAATAGTCATAGGAAAGGTGCGCTGATCAGTCAGGCAATGGTCAATATATCCATAAGGCAGTGACCAATGTTCCCTCTAATTTTTTTTGTAATACGTGTGTGCATGAAATTTCTTGTGTGCAAAATTGTATATTAGAAAGTCAACTTCTGTGCAGTAAGTACGTGTATGATATGAAAGCAATGGAAACAATGTTCAAAAGTTGTGTGCGCTCCATTCTTTCCTTTGTGCGATTGCCTTGCGACCTCTGTGCGCGCGCACACGCGCACAGCTTAGAGGGAACATTGGCAGTGACGCTGGGTTGTTGTGACTATGGAGGAAATGAGCTTTGAAAGAGGAAGTTTATAGCGCCTCTACTTACATTATATTATGTTCAGATCTTGACGTCGTCTTGTTTTCGCGCGCCATTTTGACTTTTGGATCAGCGTTTGAGTTGGTTACATTTTCCAGGCTTCGAGTCCAGCGTGTACGGAGCTGGAGATAATCGTGATGGACTGGTTGGGAAAAATGATCGGTCTGCCCTCCGAGTTCTTCCACTCCAACACGGAAACGATGGGCGGTGGAGTAATACAGGCAAGTACGCCACACTTAAACGGATACCACAACAGTTCGCGTCAGCAACCGATTCGAAAGGGGCGTAGCCAGATAAGAAAATTCTTCCATAATGAGGCGTAGTCAGATAAGTGGCATCCTGTCATAAGGGGCGTAGCCAGGTAAGGGGAATCCTGTCATAAGGAGGCGAGGCCATATAAGGAAATCCTTCCATAAAGAGGCGTAGCCAGATAAGAGCCATCCTGTCATGTGCTGCCTTAGGGACTGTCCATTAATTATGTCAACAATTTTTGGGCAATTTTTGATCCCCTCCCCTTGTCAACAACTGTCAACTTTCAGTTACCCCCCTATAATTATGTCAAAAACTTTTGACCCCCTCAGGATCAATGACAGGTCCTAATAGCAAGGTTATTATTTTTTGCGGTGATGACCATTTTTTCTCTTTTTTGCTCACCGAGTGTCAAAATGCGGTGGTGATGACCTTTTTGCCATACTTTTTTTCCATTGTAATAAGTAGTATTCCATGAAGTTTCCCATTTTTTGATTATTTGTAAAGAGTGAAATTGTTGACGTCAACTTCTCTTGATCCCCGCTCCCCCTGTCAACAACTGTCAAACTTTTTCAAAACCCCTCCTCTCCTAAATTGTTGACGTAATTAATGGACAGCCCCTTACCTTATGTGTTACGCAATGTTAACGCTAAAGCAGAGATCGAGAGCTACATTAATCGAATGTATCTGTTGTGTCACTATGTCTTAAACTCCTTTGTGTCATTTTCCGGTCATTTTGAGTGTCATTATGTCATTAATTTGATTATACTACCGTCATGCCTAGAACAAGTCAGTGTGTGGTCCTATTCTGATTGACTGCAGATGTCCAAACATAAACACTGAGACTTTTTATAAGGGGAGTTGGATAACTTGTTTGTTTGCAATTCGGCCTTTAGTACAGAAGATGGAAATTCTTTAGCAAAAGCTGATATTCAGTAAATACAAAAAGTCATTGCATATGACTACGTAGGAATGAAAATTCAATGAAGGCAGAATACGCACGATAAGTGATAGCTTGTTTTTGCTACTAGGGTGGTGTATTTGAAGAGCCCAGTTTGCCTATCGCTTCAAAAAGAATTTGCAAAACCTGTCAATCTTCACCTTGCATTTTGTACTTTAATAACAAATTCTGTCCAAGAACTTGCCCTTAAATGTCGCTAAGAGATTGTTTTACTTTCAAGAGTTACAGTCCACGGTACAAACTTTTCTTCTGCCTGAGAACTCTTGAATCGATTGAGGGAAACTAAAATACTATTCCTATAGGTCTACTATCATGAGCGCCCGTAGAAATTTGGTTTTCAGGGAGCAAAATTTCGGATTTCTGGAGTCGGAAAGACGGATAAGCGAAAAAGCTCAATGTGTGTCGTTCTATATAAAGCCAAAATTGTTCTAAAAATTAGAGTTGCATTTTCAGAGGCAAAACGTAATAGGCCTATTAACGGTTAAATGTTATCAAGATTTTCACATTTTAGTGTGAAAATCAGTACCTAAAGCCAAAATGTAATTTTAAAAATCGATTTGCATTTTCCAGCGGGGCAAATGCCTCTTGCCGTAATGTATGAGCATCCACGTATCCTATAACTGTGTAAGCTATCTAGTTCCATTTGTTTTAAATCGGCTTCCAATTAGCTCTAAATGGCAAAAATCTTCCGTCGCCAAATCTCATCTCATCGCTATAGGCTACTAGACAGCACAGAGAAGTTTACCTCCATAGTCGGTCTTACTCTTTCCCTCTGACTGATCTCTGGAATGACCTGGTCTTTGCGGGTGGATTTGAAGAACAATCGATTGATACCCTTAGGTATTAGAAATGGTGCTATAGAAGTGCATAATAATAATTATTATTATCTGACGACGGTCGATTGAAACCTGTGTCTTTATTTATGGAAACAAAGACGACCGCCAGCGAAGCGACCTTCGTGTCGCTTTTGGCCGCTCGAAGTGAAATGATGAAGAAATTTCGAACGATCGACTCCGACCTGACGGACTCGGAACTCAATGCCAGACTTGTCGGCTACTGTTCCGACCAGGTACACCCCTCAGATCTTGACTGTTTAGTGCTTAAGATTAGGATCGATGTATATTATTATTAGTAGTAGTAGCAGTAGTAGTATTAGTAGTAGTAATAGTAGTAGTAGTAGTAGTAGTAGTAGTAGTAGTAGTAGCAGTAGTAGTAGTAGTAGTAGTAGTAGTAGTAGTAGTAGTAGTAGTAGTAGTAGTAGTAGTAGTAGTAGTAGTAGTAGTAGTAGTAGTAGTAGTAGTAGTAGTAGTAGTAGTAGTAGTAATAGTAGTATAAATAATATATAACATCCCTTATATTGTAATTTCCGTCTCAATGAATTACGATTAAGCCAGTCGTATGATTGTCTGAATTTTAATTAAATCGAAATAATTGCTCTTGTAAATGAAAAAGGCGCATTCGTCGGTGGAGAAGGCGGGACTGATCGGTCTGGTCAAGATGCGTCTTCTGCCGTCCGACGATCAGTTGAGTCTGAGGGGAGAGACGCTGAAGCAGGCGATCGAAATGGACAAAGCAAACGGACTCATTCCATTCTACGTGAGTCGCTCTGTCCGTCTCTTCGTCCGTCTTGGTGCTCGTCTCTAGTCGTCCGCGTGTTCCGTTATAAGTTATAAGACACTGCTTGTCTTCTGTTTATTGTGTCTTAAAAAGGTTAAGTCGGTAAATTAACTGAATCTTGTCAACTTCTAATTAGATCAGAAATCAGTCTGTTTTTCATATGATTCAATAGTTGCTCCGCGTCTGTCTTCTCTCGGTCTGTCTGTCTCTCTTGTCTGTCTCTGTCTCTGTCTCTGTCTCTGTCTCTGTCTCTGTCTCTGTCTCTGTCTCTGTCTCTCTCTCTCTCTCTCTCTCTCTCTCTCTCTCTCTCTCTCTCTATATATATATATATATATATATATATATATATATATATATTAGGTGATTCTAAAAAATAAAATTTTGAATTTTAAATCGGCCAACCCCCCATATTTTTCCATTTGATATTAATGACTTGTGGTAATTTTTTCAGATTTTTAAAAAAACATTTAGGACTAGCACAATCACAGTGAAGTTTTAAGTATGAGTCATTCCAAGTCAATTCAAGAAATGGCTCCAGGTCAACCATCTCGAAATATTATGAAATTCACCACACTTGTTCCTCAAGCATCCAAGTGAAATTTTACAAAATTTTAGCCTGCTCTCTTGAGTAGTTTTTGAGATATTCAACTTTTATTGAACCCAGAGGGCCGTTTTTGGGCGTTTCACGGCAGCCGCTGAAATTTCTCACAAATTCAGACCCCTATAACTTCAGAAATATCATAGCTAGAAGGCTGAATCTTTCTGGACTTATTCATTACTAGTATTATTTTACAAAACAAGAGCAGAACTTTGTCTGTTGACAAAACTGTACTCCCTGCAGAGTCACAAAAATAGAAGAAAAAATTTGCACCTTTCCTGCTATTCAATGTTTAGATCTCCAAAGGGAACCTTTCTCTTTATTTCAGAGTTGTGACTTTTATTCCATAAACTGTCCAGTAGCTATATTTTCTTTCGGTGCAAACAGAATTTTCATATTATTACTCCCTGAATTTTTACTGGTTCTTAAATATATGTTCAAAGGTCTATGACGAATATTGGCTTAGAGTGTGAAAATGGCCATGTGGGACAGGTGGTGGCTTAAAATTAATGGTATCACTAAATAGAGCACATTCATTGCTACAATATATCCCAAATGTGTTATGGTACTTTTTCATTAAGATTTTTAATAAATTTTCAAATTTACGACTTTTTTAAAAGTTAAGTTTAGCACATGGTGTTGTAGATGTGATTCAAGGAGACCACAAACTCCACTTTAACTCCTGTGTTTGAAGCAGTGGTATCAAAACATATTCCTGTAATGTGATCTTGCAATCCCCATTCATTCACAGTATTTATGGTTGCATAAGTCATGCACTCATCGGTTCCACTGTATAGTTTAGGAACAGAGAGCAGTTTAATGATGCCATCACCAGCTACAAAACTTGGCAAGCAATCTACATGTTCTTTGCCAGGAGTTGCCAGAGCAGTGAAATCATCCATAATTTTAACATCCCAGTGCAAGACTAATGGTACCATTGGCTTGAGACTAGATTTCATTTCTAACGCTATTTCCTTGTGATATCTCATCCTTGCATGCCGGATAGCACTGTAACTAGTTATTAGATGTGAAGAAACTTTTTGAAGCGGACTTGTTGATGCCATGGCAACAAATGCTGCATTTCAATTACTGGTGTTGGTATGATCCAAGGCAGCTTCAACTTATGCGGTTACTACCGGAACTTTGCCTCGTTTTCTAGTAGTTTTGCTGTCTTTGTCCTTGCTGCGGCTTCTAAATGAACTTTTGCGACAGCCACTGTTTCCTTGTGATACAGCAGACTACTTTATTTAGTCGTTCTTGCTACCTCAACCACTTTTCACTTCAGAACACGATCTTCCTTGTGTGTGCAAGCTTGCAATCAACCCCCACCATGGAACCATGACGTCCTTTTCCATTTGTGCGGCCAGAAACTTGAGGTCTTCGTAATCTTTGATCATTTCTGTGGCATTTTGGTGTGCTATGCCAACTAGGTCGAGCAGGCTTTCTTTAAAAAACTCGAATTGGACAAATTTTTCTGAAATTTACGATTTACTAGTTTCCTCGTGCCCTTCCACTCGCTGTATAGCTTTCTAAGTGCTCAGTTACATGATTGGGTGCTTTTGTCGTAATTCTAGCCTTTCACCAAATTGGTAGTAGTAGTTCAGTTGTTTTTTTCAATACTGTCTTTGAGAAACATTGTATTAATTATCGTCATGAAAATGAAACAAGACTTGGAGCACTTCTCCACGAGAAGGAAGCTTAGCTTTGTTGAAGTCCTCTCTTGTATTTCTAACAAGCCAGATGGTGCAAGCTGAAGGATTGCTTTTCAGTTTCAATATTGACATGTCAGACATGCAAACCATAAAGTCAATCATTAATCTAATTACAAGTTACATGTTTTTATTCCAATAATTAATAAGAAATAACATGAAAATGCTATAATGTAGCAGCTTTGGTTGCTTTGTGCCAGTCCTAAACATTGAAATACTTGATGTTTTTCTTCTTTTCTGTTAATGTTGTATCAAATGTAAAAAATCTAAACCTTGGCCAAATAAAAATAACATAGAAATTTTTTTTGCATTGCAGTAAGAATCACCTAAATTATATATATATATATATATATATATATATATATATATATATATATATATATATATATATATATATATATATAGTGTGTTTCTTAACTTCTCACACTGGGCAAACCCTTCTGAACCACTTTATTATTATTATTATTATTATTATTATTATTATTATTATTATTATTATTATTATTATTATTATTATTATTATTATTATTATTGTTGTTATTATTATTATTATTATTATTATTATTATTATTATTATTATTATTATTATTATTGTTATTATTATTATTATTATTATTATTATTATTATTATTATTATTATTATTATTATTCTCTCAAGCACATTTTAAAATTCTCTTGTTCTTCAGCTGTGTGCGACTCTAGGCACAACTGGAGCGTGTGCTTTTGACAATCTGAAGGAACTCGGACCCATCTGTAAGATGTTTACGAAGACTTTTCTTCTAGACTTACGCTTAATATAACGCCATTAATAAATCTCATAATGATATACAGTACACTGTGTCCGAAAAAAATGCGCCTACACATATTGCAATTACTACCCCGAACCTGCACCGATTTATGGGAAACAGAAAGAGCATAAAATATACTACACACACGTAGTATAGGCCTAAATATCTGTGTGTGTGCATATTTTGTGCTATTTTTTAAACTGCGGCCTAAATTTTCATTCAGCATGCTGCTTAAAAAATATATATTGCTACTTGATCATTCGTTTTCTGTCAATCAATTTTGGAATTGCTAGATAAATGCATGAATAGTCTAGCTGTTGGTAAAGGAGCAGAACAGATATTGAATGAATGGATGATGAATATAAGGATGCGTGAAACGAAGGAGTGACTGCATGGATTGCTTCTGGTAGCAGTCTGCCAGGGGCGTAGTGACGTGGGGTATATCGGTATATATAATCCCCCTCCCCCACCAAAAAATCTGGCTACCTTAAAAATTTTAATGTGTTTTTAAGATTTTCAAAGTCTTTAAAGATTTATACCCCAAATCACATTATACCCCCCAAATCAAATTCCTGGCTGCGCCCCTGCAGTCTGCCTCTCTGTCTTTGTTCTCTTCGAAGGCGCCGACGAAGACATCTGGATGCACATCGACGCTGCGTACGCAGGATCGGCTTTCATCTGCGACGAGTTCCGCGGTTTCATGGACGGAGTCGACGCTGCCCAGTCGTTCGCCTTCAACCCCTCCAAGTGGCTGATGGTCCATTTCGACTGCACCGCCATGTGGTGAACCTATAGCGTTTGAATGGATGGCTCTATAATATATATATGATGCTTCTGCCTGGTTTAAACGAGCGGATCATGGACCCGTATAGCCTAGGCGCAGGGGCGGTTCCACGTTGGGGATGACTGGGGATGCATATCCCCCACCGAGCTTTTTTCTGCTTGTGAAACCTATTTTTGGGTAAAAGTCTTGTAAAAAATACAGGGAAAACACTGCTGATGACCTTTTTATTGCTTGTCAGCCTATTTTTTTATTAAAAGTTTAGTAAAATTAGGGGGAAATCCCTTTTGTCAGCCTTTTTCGGCAAAGTTTGTTGATTTTTTCTTTCTCTTTTCATCCCTCCACCAACTTCCTATGAATTCATTTCACTCCCCCACCAAGAAATCCTGGAACCGCCACTGATCGTTGCAGAGTCCAATGATATTAATATTCTAAGACGCTTTTTGTTTCGAAGGGTTAAAGACAGTCGGGCTCTTCATCGTACATTCAACGTTCAGCCAATCTATCTCATGCACGAGAACACCGGTCAGCCAATTGTCACTGTACTACGCACAGCGTTTATATAGCGCCATCTATCGCCCGCACGCCCGCAGCTCTACTGTCTCGTGGATAAAGTACACTACGGCCCATATATTTAGGCCTACCCTCTATTAAGTGCATAAGCACTATGAGCATGTTTACCATATATATTTAACCCATCTGATCCCAACTTTTAGTCTTGTATTCAAAATTAAATTTAATGCAATATTTGCAGTGTATAAGCTAAAATGAAAGCATATCCAGACCAGCTATGAAATATTTTAGTGGTAACTAGGTTTTTCAAGGTGTCCCATATATGGGACTGTGGGATCGTACGGGTAGGGGATCTTTAATTATAGCGTTTGACTCAAAGTTCAATTACATGCTGATCCTGTGTAATCAGGAAAATTTCTAGAGAGTTAATAACCAATTTTCAGCAAGATCAAGGATTTTATTTTAAAAGAACAAGACTCCAGGCAGTAAGAAATAGTATAATGATCCATAACGAAAGATTGACGACCGAGATTTTTTAAGGTGTCACATGTTCTTCTACCCCTTTGACATACGGTGAAGCATGAAATGTGAATCCAATGTTGCACTTCAAGTAGAAAATTCGTCCTTTTGCAGAACAATATCAACAGGGACGGTGGGTGGTACTCTCGGCAGTCCCATGTTCCACTTTGCCTCACATCCGACAACATACATAGCCTACACCATAAACAAAACAGTAACGGTAGGTCTTGTTCGCATGGAAAGAACTTCTCATTTGGCTGGTTTAGACATGGCAACACTTTTGCCAACTTGTATTCACTCAAACTGTTATTGTCGGCAGATGATTATATCACAAGATATAATTGAATCCATTGCTTTGAAGGGCATTGACCACCAATGAGCTTCGGATGCCACGTCCCATAACACAACAGGCTTCCACGGATGAGCAACTCTATCACCATACTGAAGATCTTTTCCATTCGACCATTCCTCTTCTTGATCTGCTTGAAATATGGCTGTATAGTATCTTTCAGCTGATATTCGTTTTTGCTGTCTTGTCCTTCCAGGACTGATCCCAGACCTTAGGGATTCAGACACAATTTAAGAAATGTCAAACTGACTTCTGTGCTGTCATCATCACTGCCCTCTAATATTGTAATATTGCAAGTCCTGATTGTAGCTGTAGCCAATGCAAGAAGTTGAACGGCAGACATATTGTGTATCATCAGGGGAAGGTCACATTATTCATCAGCACTGTCTGTCTCCACGACAGACAGATGGTCATCTCATATATATATATATATATATATATATATATATATATATATATATATATATATATATATATATGTCATTCATCTGACTGTTCAGGATTTTAAAACTTAATGAGTGTTATAAAGATCTGTAAATATAGTGAAGATGGTCAGATTACTAGCAGCAATAACAGAATACATGCTAATGTAAATCAGAAAATATGTGATAATATACACCATTCAGTGCAATACAAAAACATGAAATGGCAGAAGAGAGTCAGTATGATGTATAGAATTTCATGTTTGCAACAGGCATTGTCCATTTGTAGTTTTGGCATACTTCAGCTAAACACAGTAAGTGCTTATATGCATATTATCTACCCCTACCCGTACGTTCCCACAGTCCCATATACGGGACGCGAGTTTCAATATAAAATTTTTTATGGAAATATTATATTCACTTCCAAACTTTTTTATGAACTAATAACATACATAACAGTTAACTAATTTAATACAACAAAATTTGGAAATATTGCAAACAAATATAATTTATTATAGCTTTTATCATTGAACATTTTTGCAATCGAAAACTTGCGGTATCACGACAGTTTAAATTCTAATAACATTTAATTAAAACCACTTAGGCAGCTAAAAATTATCTTGAAATGTTACCTATTATCACCTGTAATAAACGTGTAAGTAACAAGGATTTATTCACAAAACGCTTTCTTTGTGTGAGTACTTATGTGACTGTCCCTAATATGGGACTGTGGGATCAGATGGGTTAATATTCTATTATATAATAATATTATATATATAATAAAACTGGTTTCTGGATGTAAAGAATATTACGTCAGAAAATAGAATTTCATCTTCGCCCTTAAGCCTTCGGGGCTTTCCATAAACGACGTCACGCACTTAGGAGGAGGGGGTTCAAACATTTGTGACGATGTGTGACGAAGGGGAGAGGGGTTTCTAGAAATGTGACGTCACATAATACTAACTATTGTTACCGCAATGTTATGAAAATCGCGAGTAGTTAGTAACTATTATTTGTAATACTTAGTAGTCTGTGATATAATAAGTATAATGAATATTTTCAAACGAATTCATTACAATACCTACTTCAGTCAAGAAATAAGTGATTTGAAACATTGATTTCGACATTGGAAAGAAGAGAGTTTAACGGATAATGACGTCGTATTTGATGGAGTTTGACTTTTTGTGACGACTGTCAAGCAATTTTGACAGTGGGTGTCAAAAACTACCAAATTCGCGTGACGTCATTTATGGACGGTCTCTTCAAGTATTCTGTTAACACAGGGGGTCTGCAACCTTTTGTACAGCGAGGGCCAAAATGCTATGGCAGTGTCTGTCCGAGGGACATGCAATTAAATAATTTTACGACAGGCCCCCAAAATGTTTTAAGGTCTAGGTTTTTTAGAAAGTTTGTGCTGGAAGATGTTCAGAAGTTCTCAAAAAATATACATAGGCCTATCAAGTGCGAAAAATGAGTGATAATCGATTTTGCCTTTGTCAGACTTTTAAAACAGGGTGATGATCTTGTTTTCTACAAAAAGCTGTGGGGGCCGTAGGGCCAGATTAAACTCATTGGCGGGCAGTGGCGGCTCTAGGATTTGGCAAGTGGGGGCCGTTGGGGTGGCAACTTCTAATAATGGGGGGCCAACCATTTGTTGTTTAATGTATGAAGCATTAAGTATAGGGTCCCAACTGGGGGGCCACTGGGGGGCCAGGCCCCACATAGCACGGGCCCCCCTGACCCTGGTGGAGTCGCCACTGCTGGCGGGCCGTAGGTTGCCGGCCTCTGTGTCCATAGATTAAATCGCAAGACAAGGGTTAACTTTTCTAGTCTTTTCAATCGGATACTTACTTATTAACTTAATTGCTGTTGATTTCAGGCACTGCCATTGATTTCATGGTGAGTTATTTATACAGTAGAACTTCGTTATAACGTATACTCGATTATATAAAGTACTGCAATGTACGGTCCCGTGTGATGCGTACCGTATCAAATGATATTTGATATACACTGTAATATACCTCGGACATAACGTACACAATTGTACAGACGCACTATGTACGTTGTAACGAAGTTCTACTGTAGTTACTTGTTCGCGTGAATAGGCGACAGATGCGTCATAATTAGAAAAGATTTTTCTAGAGAAAATTTGCCTTCGATAAACATTTTGACTAAAAGTAAAATGTGACTGATGAGCACTCACGTTCTACAGGCAATGTGCAAAAAGATTTAGGAGTTTTGCCGTATAACATAAGCGTGATATTTTTAGGGGAAGGGGAAAGTTCTTGCTCACTGTTCGCTGAGACGTCCATTTTTTAATAAAAGAGGGAAGAGGCTGATAAGGGAACTAGGAAAGTGGCAATCTTCCCCTTTCACTGGTCTAATTCTCAAATACCACCCTGCGAATAATCCCTCAATGGTTTGGAGCAGACTCAACAGAAGTGGACAATTTTTGTTTCTTAGTTGTCCCATCCCCCCAGATCCGAGGTGGAAAATTTGGGAAGGCGAGTAGTTCGTCACCCACTGTTCATTTAGGAAAGTTGAGATTCGTTGTTAGCCCTAAGTTCTAGCCGATTCTTACGCAGAATTTGTGATAAATGTCTTAGACATGGACATGTGTTGGGTCCACCCATTGGTTGGACTAAGTTGGACTGGGTTGGATTGGGTAAGAAATTTTTATGGTTACAGTAGGTTGTTTTGGATTGGGTAAGAAAATAAGTCAAGGATTAATAAATTTTAATTTATAACGGTGGATTTGGTGAAGTAATCCTATTGCTTTCGTGGGGGTTGGGTTGATTTGATTCTGAATCATGATGGGTCGGGATGGGTTTTACCAAATGGATCCATGTCTGAAATGCCTTCTCCGTAATAATTATGGTTTTTCCAAGTGACGTTGTCGTGCAGAGTAAAACGACGATGCTTAGGCCGATATATACGAACGAATTGTACCGTTGATTCTAAGCAGACATTTAAATGTCTAAATAGAAAGTAGACTAAATGCCAGTGGTGGTTTCACGTGGGGGATGAGTGGAGGTGCACTCCACCGGACTTTTTTGATTGTGAAACCTAGTTTTGATTAAAAGTCTAGTAAAACTACGGGGAAAACTGCGGATGACCTTTTTTGCTTGTCAACCTATTTTTCGGTAAAAGTGTAGTAAAATTAGGGAGAAAATTTCCCTTTTGTCAGCCGCTTTCGGCAAAATTTATTGACTTTTTCCTTCTCTTTTCACCCCCCCCTCCCACCAACATCCTATGAATTCATTTCATCCTCCACCAAGAAATTCTGGAACCGCCACTGTTAATTGTCTTTGATAGGTCGATTGATTCAGGCCTAACTTTTCTCTAAGTACAGAGGTTCTTGTTGGCTTCTGTTGCAGCACTGGCAAGTACCATTGAGTAAGAGATTTCGTGCGCTCAAGCTGTGGTTTGTGATTCGGTCGTTCGGCGTCAAAGGGCTGCAGAACCACATCCGCAAAGTAAATAGTTCGGATTGACTAATTAAATCAAATATTTAATTAAATTGTGTCAGTTTGAACTAATTAATTGTTCATACATTGCATGTCTGGATTGAAGTTCTTGGTTCAAATGGGTTTGTGGTTCTGTTACAGGACTTGGATACCCAAATACTGTTTCTATTGAACGCTCTGCTATGCTAGAGCTAGGCTTAAGTTTACAGACAATAATCATGATTTAAAAAATGCTCAATAAGGTAAAATTCAGAGGTATTAGTATGAACCCCGATGTACCTTTGGTCAAATGATCGTAGGTTAGTAACCTCTGTCACTATAGATCGGAAATTATGCCGAAACGTGTGTAAATGGAGTGGACCCCCTACAGGCACCACAAAGCGCCAGAAAAAATCTCGTCATGTCTTTGAAAAATGTGTGCAAAACCGAGGAGGACTGACAACCACTCCTCCGAGTACCTCGAAGGCGAGTCTGGCGAGGGTAACATGTATTTTGTATTCGATGATTACGATGCCAGCAGCATTGACGTATGGCAAGTAACTGGTGCTGGGATAAAATAATACCTAGGATAAAATGTCACGGGAAAGATGTAATGGGGACAAAATATAACCCTAACCTTAACCCTAACCCGTGACATTTTGTCTGTGACATTTTGTCCGCGGACATTTTGTAAGGGACCACGCTATAATTAGTAGGGCCTACATTGGTTGCGATTAAGCAGGTGAATTAGCGCTGACGACGACGACGACGACGGTGGTGGTAGATGAGGGGGAAGAAAAATGACGATGATATCCCTGATGGAGTGTTTCTGGATATCCCTGATGGAGTGGTTCTGGTATTAGTTGTGTCTTTTTCGAAGTTTCCTATGGTTCGTTCTGTGTTTTATTCAGGGAGTTAAACTGGCCGAAGGCTTTGAAAGTCTCGTGAAAGCTGACGATCGTTTCGAAGTGGCAGCAAAGCGACATCTTGGAATGGTTGTCTTCCGTCTTAAAGTAGGCAGTCTCTCTCTCTCTCTCTCTCTCTCTCTCTCTCTCTCTCTCTCTCTCTCTCTCTCTCTCTCTCTCTCTCTCTCTCTCTCTCTCTCTCTCTCTCTGTCTCTCTGTCTCTCTCTCTGTCTCTCTCTGTCTCTCTCTGTCTCTCTCTCTGTCTCTCTCTCTCTGTCTCTCTCTCTGTCTCTCTCTCTGTCTCTCTCTAGCTCTCTCTCCTCTCTCTCTCACACTCTCTTTTTTTCTCTATCTATCTATCTATCTATCTATCTATCTATCTATCTATCTATCTATCTATCTATCTATCTATCTATCTATCTATCTATCTATCTATCTATCTATCTATCTATATATCTATCTATCTATCTATCTATCTATCTATCTATCTATTTATCTATCTATCTGTCTATCTATCTATCCATCCATCCATCCATCCATCCATCCATCCATCTATCACTGTCTTTCTCATCCTCATTTCTCACCATCCGGTTCAAAAAGGTAAAGATCGCACGCGATCGAATTCTTTCACTAGATTTCGAGATATTCAAATCCTTATCGATCTCTTTCTAGCTGAGCTCAGTACAACAACGCGTCTATGTTAATTAGGGCGGCAACGAGCGTACGGAGCTTCTCCTGCGTCGTCTCAACTCGTCCGGTAAGGTGCACATGGTCCCCGCTTCCCTCAAGGGCCGCTACGTCATCCGCTTCACGGTCACGTCCCAGTTCACCCGACCCGAGGACATCCTGCGCGACTGGAACGTCATCCAACGAGCGGCCGCCGAAGTCCTCCAGCAGCTGAGCGACGCCACGGCTGCCGCCGCCGCCGCCGAGGAAGAGGACGAGGAGGCGGTGGTCCCGGTGACGAAGGTGGGACGAAGAAAGGAACTTCTTAGCGCAGTGGGCCAGTGTTTCATCCAGGCCCCAGCTAGGCCTTTGGGGGCAAGTTGAGACACAGTTCAAGGCAAAATTTGGTGTCATTGCTGAAATTTTTGAGTGGGGAGGAGATTTGGAGGGGTTTGGGGGAGATATCCCATAACAAGCCTGGATAAAGCACCGCCGTGTCTGTGGATAAAATGGCTGTGGAGAAATGTGTTACTAAACACCGATATTGCTTTATAGAGGTCTTCACATAGGCCAGGGTTTCCCAAACATTTTGGAACTGCGGCCCACTTCAACGGTTTTGTAACGTTCTGCGACCCTAATCATAGCATGTAATATTAGAAAATTCATTTCGCCATCTGACGAACGTTGGTTGAAAAGAACCTTCTGAGTTTTGACTAAAAGGGCAAAACAAAAGCTTTAATTCAATTTGAATGAAAATATAGCAAGTATATTAGACAGAATTATTCATATTTTGCCAAATGAGACGAAAGGAGAGAAATAAAGATTTAAATTTATTGAAAATTATCTTTTTAAAATTTTTACCACTATCATACCTTTGTTACGCGTCTTAAAAATTCTATAAGTATGGCTAAATCGCTTAACCCGGAGGTGGAACAAAAACTGACATTGACTTCCCTCTTTTTAGCGGAGTTTCAGAGCAAAATGATCGGTATACGCTTTCTTGCGTTATAAGGTTAATGTTTAAAAGTACTAGGCCTATAGGCCAGGATTTCCCAAACTTTATGGAACTGTGCGACTCACGTCAGCGGCGCTGTAACATGCCGTGACCCTGGAAACTTATTGTCAACTTATTGGATAAAAGTTTCATAAAACACTAATCATTTTAATATGAGCCGTGTATGGATGATTGCAGGCATATAAATGTCTTAAAACCTGTTAGCCTACTTACAACTTTCAAGGCTTGTGACATTTTGGTATTGGTTAGAAAATGGCACTTTTGAATCTAATTTCGCGCTACCCGGCTTGGCGTTGCGCGACCGGTTCCCGTCAGAACACCGAAGTTAAGCAACGTCAAGCGCGGTTGTTGTTGTTAATGTTATTATTATTATTATTATTATTATTATTATTATTATTATTATTATTATTATTAGCCTATTATTATTGTTATTATTATTATTATTATTATTATTATTATTATTATTATTATTATTATTATTATTATTATTATTATTATTAAGGCTGAAGAGAGTCTTCGCCACAAGAGAGAGCGACTGCGTAGGAAGGCGTACAGCGGTCTGAGTCTCATCCTCAGCAACGTTCCGATGTCTCCGAAGTTCATCAACGGAAGCTTCGCCGCCCTCTTCGACAGCGTCGCTAACGACTGCGTCGCCGCCGCCGACGACTTCGCCGCCCAGCGAAGCAGTCTCGACTTCTTCTGCAACGGATCGCCGGGGGCGATCGCCTCGTCGCCGCGTCGGAGACTGGACGACAGGCGGCGCCAGTGCAGCTTCGATCACGCCCTGATGCCGGTGGCAAACGGCGGCGGCGGCGGCGGCGGCGGCGGCGGCGTGGGGGTCCCGCCGAAGCCTACGTCACTGGGGATGGAGGCGGTGGTGGGAGAGTCGGCGGGCGGGGAGCACGGCGGTCGTCAGGGAAGCTTGAAGCAGGTATCGCTCGATTCGAAGATCGACGAGATATTGTTTCAGAAGCCGACCGTGATACCGGAAATCAAGGATGACGAATGTGACGGAGACGAGCGCCTGGAAGAAGCCAAGCGCGGAGTTGGAAAGATTAAGCCAGGAGGAGAAGGAGGCGGTGGAAGCGGAAAGCCCGTGGGTTATGATGGAGACGAAGGGAAGGGAAAAGGTCGTCGCTGGTAAATAGATGGGTGTCAGATCCTAATCCAGAGCTTCGCGAACGTTATTTATACCAGGCACCATTTAGTGACGCCGTAGAAATAGATGTTCTACTAATTGATGTACATTTCAGTTTAAATTCGTGTTAGAGCTTCAAATAGAGTGACTTGTAAACCGTACACGTTGTGAATAAAAGGCCTAGAAAAGCATTAATCATGTGTTTAAGGCAGAGAGAGAGAGAGAGAGAGAGAGAGAGAGAAAGAGAGAGAGAAAGAGAGAGAGAGAGAGAGAGAGAGAGAGAGAGAGAAAGAGAGAGAGAAAGAGAGAGAGAGGTCTTTGCTATGCTCTATAGGCTCTTTAGCAACCAACAATGCTTCCAGCAAATCTACTTCCTGCAGTCTGTGTGCAGAATCTGTAACCAGTAGCGCCCATCCCCTTTGGCTACTGGAAGCAGCTTCCACCTTCCCTGTGCTACTCTAACGTGATATCAAAACTCAGAGGGAATTATTTTCCTCCCCTTAGCTTTTTTAGGAAGCATTTGCTTCCTTTCCCCCATCTCTGGGCGCCCCTGTCTGTAACTGTCACACTACCTTGGGCTATGAACCCGCCGCTTGGTGCGCTAGCAGCGCAGAAACAGCTATTAGTGACTGACCGAATCAAATATACATGTAATTAGCTATCTTCCAACGTTAACTAGACTGTTTGACCAATCAGCTTAGACTCTGACCACCAAATTCACTGCCACTGCACGATAGTCAGCTGACCGCGTGTGGATTGCTCCAGAACCAATGAAACCTCTAAACAATGAATTATGGAGTACGCGAGAAATCACAATGCAGACCAGTTTAATTTGAAGAATTTAATTGCAATGCGCCATGTAGGATATTTAAATCAAGAGATGGAAATTGGTCGAATGGGTCATCACAACTTGATGGGTCACGTGAGTCAATGGGTCTTGACTCACGACCCATCAAATTTTTAAGACAGAGGCTTCGTGCAGTCTCATTGCAGTGCATACAGTTGGAAGTTGACGTTCATTGACAAAGGGTATTTATTGACCCATGTGACATGTCACGATGTGATCCATCAAATATCGACGACCCATTGCCATTTCTGCTTACAGCTTATAACCAGCGGCCAGTGGCGGTTCCACCATGTTGATGACTGGGGATGCATCCCCCCACCGAGGTTCCAGATGACCTTTTTTGCTTGTCAACCTATATTCCGATAGATTTTTAACAAAATTTAGTGAACATCACTGCGAATTACTTTCTGTTTTTTGCTTGTCGGCCTTTTTGCAAGGTTTATTAACATTTAGCCTAGTGGGAAAAACACTAACACTGACCTTTTTGTCTCTTTTCTTTTGCTTTTCTTCTTAACTTTGCATCCCCCACCAACTTTCTGAAAAATTTTCACACACACCCTCCCCACCAAGAATTCCTGGAACATCCACTGCCAGCGGCATAACAACGGGGTATATCGGTATATATATACCCCTAAAATCAGTCTACCTTAAAGTCTTTTATGTTTTGTTCACACATGGGACATGAACATGTGTTTTGATTTTGAAATAGCAATGACTACTATTAAGGTTTATACCTCCGTCCTCCAAATCAAAGTCCTGGCTACGCCGCTGGTTAAAAACAAGATAGAAGTCTGTAATTGCCGCCGGACTTAATGGATATTAATGCTGGTGCAAAGCATTTCAGTGAAAGTCTCTTTATTATGTTGGACATGCAATAATTTGTGTGTTAGCGTTGCGATTTCGGCATCTGTTTCAATGGAGCTGCTATACTCTTTATTACTTATCGCGTTTGTCAAATTCTTACTAGTTTTTTTGTGTGGTATTTTATTGTAGGACAGTAATGGGCTTCTAAGCCTTCTATGTCCGATCAGTAAGTAGAATCTCGTGAATTTCTATAGAGCTTACTAAAGTAGGTACCCTAGCACAGGTTTTCCCAAACATTTTGGAACCGTGGCCCACTTCAGCAGTCTTGTAATGCAGAGGTTCCCAAACTTTTTGGATCGCGGACCCCTATTTTGTTCCCAGCTTAGCTCGCGAACCACAGTATTTAACAAGTGACAAGCAAAAAAGGTTATCATCCTTCTTAAATGTAGTGACAAGCAAAAAAGGTCATCTGGATTAGGGTTAATTAGGCCTAACCCTAACTCTAAATATTTTGGGAGGCTCTCGCGGACCCCCGCCATATCCTTCGCGGACCCCCTCCGGTCCGCGGACCACAGTTTGGGAAACGCTGTTGTAACGTGCCGCGACCCCAATCATAGCATGCAATATTTTTAATGCATTATGCCATCTGGCGAACGTCAGTTGAAAATAATCTTCTGAGTTTTGAATAAAAGGCAAAACAAAAGCTCAGGTTCAATTTTAATGAAAATATGGCAAATGTATTAGGAAGAATTATTCACATTTTTTTAAATAGCCTAATTATCCTAATAAGGAAGGATATTGAAATTTCTTGAAAATTATTTTCTTTTAAGTTTTGCCAGGGACATACCTTTGTTACGGGTCTTAAAAATCCTATGAGTAGGGTAAAATCGCTTAACTGATTGGTTCCTGGTTTCAGTCTGCGAAAGATAAGAGATTCGATAGCGGAGTTTCGCAGCAAAATGGTCAGAATACGGTATTTTTCATTCTTGTGTTATTGCGAAGTAAGATTAATAATTTAGTATTATCATTCTTAAAAATACTGTAGGACAGGGTTTCCTAAACTGTTTGGAACTGCGACCAATTCAGCGGCTTTGTAGCATGCCACGACCCTGCAAATTTACTGTCAACTAAAATTGGATAAAAACACTACTCATTTTAATATAAGGCATAAGAATTTCTTAAAACCTAAGCATACTTGCAACTTGCAAGGCCTGTGACACTGTGATATTGATTAGAAAAGGAGCTGTCCAGTGTCCATCCATTAATTATGTTAACAATTTTTGGGCAAACAAGCAATTGCTCTACTTTGTTCAGGAAACAAATATAAAACAATTACTGTTTGCATAAATAGATATTTTTAGTCAACACAATAATATTATGAGCAGAACTTTGTCATGTGTCTCCTGGACGAAGCAAGCGCTTAGTTATGCACACAACTAACAAACAGTTCGTGTTTCACCAAAAACTGGCAACAAATTGAAAACAGCAGATACTCATACAGCCTCTTGCATCGAAACAATGCAATGCTTTGTCAACTGTGATCATGTGGACGACAGAAATTTAAAATGTGCGCGTTTATACCAACAAAAACCGATTGAAGATCTATTCCAAAGTGCAATGTGCTCATGAACGAAGAGTACAATATCCAGGTCACCAAGGCGCCTGCATTAATTTATGCAAAGATCGTTGCTACAATCCTAAACAGAGAATTCGGTGGAAACGGAGAAGAAACAACAACGGTGTAAAAACAATTTTTACCAAAAATAAACTTCGCAGTTTCACAACAGCTATGACCAATGGCGGTTCCAGGAATTCTTGGTGAGGAGGGTGGATGAAAAAAATTTATAGGAAGTTGGTGTTGGGGATGCAAAGTGAAGAAGAAAAAACAAAAGAAAAGAGAGAAAAGGGTCATTGTTTGCCCACTAAATGTTAACAAACCTTGCAAAATAGGTCGACAAGCTAAACAAAGAAGGTAATTTCAGTATTTTTCACTAAATTTTAAAAAACTCACTGGAAAATAGGTTGACAAGCAAAAAAGGTCATCCGGAACCATGGTGGGGGGAATGCATCCCCAGTCATCAGCATGGTGGAACCGCCACTGGCTATGACAAGAAACGAATGGCTACATGTTCTCACCGGAGTAAAAACGCTAATAACTTAGATGTGATTCAATGGTGTAATGCATATTATGGACAAGATAAACTAGTTTATACCTTGCCCGGATTTAAACCTCTTGATTTTAGATCGGGACATGCTGCTATGCGGGATCGAACTGGAAACGTATGTGCTTTTCCTATTCTATTCAACATTTTCACTTTTCTTGCATAGAATATTATAGATGAATTATACATCAACTCGAGCTTTACACTCATATTTTAGTTCTGTTCGCTTTTTAATCATATAATGTCTTAACAACAACCGTCTGTCTTTACCTAAAGTATGCCTAGAACAAACAACACAAAACCTATTCATCTAATAAGCCAAAAGAAAAAAATATAAGAAAACATATACAACAAATATGTCTCATCTTCTAAAAGCCATAACTCACACTGTTAACTGTATACCTTACAAAATTTAAATCCATAAAATCGTCTGCTAGACTTTGAGTATTTATGCTTTAGAACTTTAACAACAGAGGTAGAAAACTGATCAATCCCCTCTCGTGACAGACAACAAAACAGACAAGAATTGTGAAGACTAAAAAGCAACAAGAGATTTCAAGAGAGATCACCACTTAACTAAATTTCACCTAGGAAGCGAAAATCCTGCAACGCACATATAAACAGTCTGTCATATGTACAAAATGTCATTTTTTTCTATTCTACCGAGTCAACAGATCAAGTGGAAGGAAACAACAAGTATATGACAGTTCAAAGTCCTGGTGTTTAGCTATTTTAAAGAATGAATGAGTTCAAAGACTTCAAACTATTCTCATGTCGATCAAGTTTTGAGATCCACATTTTCAAAACAATTTAACAATGACTTAATGTGCTGAAGCATGTTTTCAGATCAAACTTTTGTAAAAACTCAGAGTCAAAGGTAATACTTGGCATTAACTTAACCCAAGTGCCGAATAGCACATGATCCGGCAAAATATTACTGTATTCAGACGGAAACCTACAATGTTCTTAATTTTTCAAAATTCAGAGACCTGACAAACTGAAAAGTCAAGTCATCGTGAAACTTAAAGTTTACTCATTTACAACACCGTTATCTGACAAATTATCACATAAAATCGAGAAAATACCTCAACAGCAGATGACGTGAAATTATCAGAGTTGAATATTTGATTAATAGGCAAATTTGTCATCATCACCTTCTTCATCAACACCATTCTCCATCATCGTCATCATCAGAATCACTAACAGGATGGATCACTTCACGTTTTGAATACGAAGACGATGGCATGCTAAAGATCTTGTCAACATTGAGCACTTGTGACTGCTTGAAGTATCGCGGAAGAGAACCCGCGGCTGACAGGGGCTTCGGTCTCCCTGAGTAGCCTCCTGGGAGCCCCGATGGCGACCGCCCATCCAACAAGCCATAAGTATGCGGAAGATCATTGTGAGACAGATGCTGTGTACTTCTCTCTCTGCCGTCTGATCGTTCCAAACCGGGCGATGTTTCCAAAAGCAACTGTGTACTTGAAGCCTTCGGCAGTGGTTTCTTGTCACTCGCAGCGTGGCCAGTGTCAGCTGCTGTCGGCAACTGCATCGGGTTGGTGTCGGCGTTGTTTCTCGGAGGGCTGGTTGAGATGGAGCGACTCGGAGAGGCGTTCAGCCGTGGAAAATTAATATTACCCGGACTTTTGTGGATATGTGGCACTGTTGGTGACGGCAGAACCTGTGGCATGCTCCCGTGGCTTCTCCGCTTCGAAAAGTTGAGCACGTTCGGTTTTCGAGGCCGGCAAGTTTCACGATGGCCCGCACCTTCCCTTCGACCGGCAGCTGTTGGGATAATTTTGGGACTAGGGCTTCTTGAACGATCCGTAAGATTAGCACTGCCGTAGTATTCTGGAGGAGACGTGCGCTGCAGCGTCCTGAGTGGAGACGGACTTCGATACCTTGTTTTCAGAGATGTTACCTTGTATGACGAATGACCCAGGTGACCTGGCTGTTGGTGAGCAGGAGCTGAGTTCGACGATGACGACGATGAAGGCAGAGGTGGAAAAGGCGGATGGTTTAAGGAATGACTTCGAGATGAAGTTTGCATTCTGGCAGACGGACAACCTCTTCCTGGAAAACAAGCAATATCAAGTGATGCATCAGAAACAACGATGTATTTATTCTTTCCTTGCCGTCTTTATTAATATGATTAAAATTTGGTTTCAAAATGCAATACTGTTGAGTTATCAGGTTGTGTAGCAACTTTTTAATGCATTCGCATGGCTTGATTTCAAGTGCTGCTAAGGATTCTTCTGGAAACAATACTAAATAAATATTCCAGCACAGCTTCATAAAGAGGAAGCCTCTCACTGGCAAATCTAAAAATAGATCTCAACCTCAGGTTCCAAATCATGAGCAAAAGAGATTCAAATCCCTGTGACTCAAACTGGATCACAATTCCATACCCTACAGTGATTTAAAATGGCTTAGGAGACATTACTGCCTGTGTGAAAGCCACTAGAAGTGCTAACGGAGCTTGAACCTCGCTCCATCAGCCCAGAGATGTCCATGGGTTGGGCTAACTCATGGGTTGGATTGGATTGGGTCAGACTTTTACATATTAATAGTGGGTTGAGTTGGGTCAGAAAATAAGTCATAGTTTAAGAAATTGTAATGTATTATGGTGGGTTGGGTTGAGTCAAGTAACCCTGTTACCGGCATGGGTTGGGTTTGGTTTGGTTGGAAACTTGATGGGCTGGATTGGAGTGGGTTCTAAAAAATGGACCCATGAACATCTCTGTATCAGTCTACCGCTCCAGCGAGTAACCCACTCTTCCATCTTCCATTTTGATCTTCACTGCTCTGAACACACTACCGGTATATTCCCATATCTGTTAAAGTAATGCGGCTTTGTTCTAACTTGAATGTGGTTCGAAACAAGCGCACTGCAAGAGGTAGTCCTTACCTCTTTGCATTCGAGGACTGGGTGCCTTGTGGCTGTGTCTTCCAGGTGCAGTCAAAGTCTGACCAGAAGTAATAGCCACATTAGGCATGGTTGGCGACTGAGGCCGCCGTGCAGACGTCTCAGCTGATGCCTGCTGCTGCAGCTGCTGGAGGGGCATTTGTTGCAGAGGTCTGGACACAGTTCCCGAGCCACTTGACCAGCCATCCATTTGTCCACTAGTTTCACGACCTGAAGCAATCGTTCTTATGGAAGGCGGCGGCGGCATATTGGATATCACTGGTTGCAACTGGCCTCTGGTCAGAATAGCCTTCGATTGAGTAATTGAAACGTCACGTGATGTTATGACACACGGACCTTCGATGTCCTGCATCATGGGAGGCAGACTTGTTGGGTATACCTTGCTTCCCACTCCTGACAATGACGAACCATCGATAACGTGTGAATTGACGGGTGGCATAGCATTAGGTGGTTGTCGTTGACTGCCAAAGCGTTCAGACTCAAAACCAAAAACTGGAATCTGACTGCGTTGAACTGGCTTCTGACCTGCAATCGTGCCTTTCGTTTGATCCGGGTGTTGTGAGGTCATAAGATTGCTGATTGCACTTCCCACAGACTTGTTAATGGAGGAAAACAAGGAACCCAAACGATTGATTGAAGGTGAACCCATAATATTTGTAACATTGATAGTTTCCACGTTGTCTGCTCGAGCTCCTACGCCTCCACGGTATGTCGGATGGAGTGAAGGTTGAACCTGCTGAGAATATCCTGATCCAGATGTCATCGAAGGAATTGGCGTAAAGTGCGGAGTGAGTCGTGATGACGTCACTGGAGCCACAAAAGGTGTTGAAGTTTCTTTCTGAACCTGAAATCATTGGACAGAGCCACAACATGCCTAAAGTGTGCTAACTGGAGATTATACAAACATCACAAGGCATGATGTTTCCTATACTTCAGGTGACATTGGCATAGCCACGGGTGGGCTCTACTGGAACTGGGACCAGTCGTGGGATTTTCGCAAAACCGTCGAGTAGATTGGGGGTGGAGGGTAGGTAGTATATGAGGTTGAAGAGAATGCAAAAATGGAAGAAGTTTAAAGTGCTTGACAGAACAAGGTTAAAAAACCTCACCAATACTTTTTTATTCGAAAATGTCAATGTGCCCCTCCCCCATTCCAGAATCCGGGGAACTTTGGCTACACCACTGCAAAGTGAGGGAAGATGAGATATAAATAAACAAGCTTAAGCAATAATATTTTTCCAAAATGGTATCTGAGAGCTAGAACAGTGGGGGGAATGATTTTTTGATTGTTTCATTATGCTAAATAAGTTAAATAAATAAGTTAAAGACAGCAAGAAACTTACCCCTGCTATGTACTGATATAGACTAGAGTGGACAGTAGGATAGAGTCAGTAAGCAGATTTACATTTTACATTTGTTAGTTGCTACCAATTGACTCTTTTCTTGCTGGTCCATTAGATGATGCAATGTTTGAACCGTAATCATCATCATTGAACTTCTATAGCGCCATTTAGTAATGCACTTGGCACGAATCAGTCGATGATTGGTTCAGATTTGAATCCTAATTCCCCATTGTCGAATCCAATATATCAGTCTGATTTTCCGGTTCTGATTATGGCAGATAGGCAATAACAAGCAGGCACGTTTTGAGTCTTGATCTAAATGTCATAGGAGATTCAGCAAAGCGAACCAATGCAGGGACTGAATTCCATATCATCGGTCAAACCACTGAAAATGTATGCTTACCACAGTAAAAGTGCGCAGCATTTGCAGTTAGTGCATCTGAAGACCTTGTTTGGTGTCTATGAGCCCGGACAGTAGCAAGGATCGGCTGGTTTGCATGTAGCATCTTATGGACCATTATAGCAGATTAAGTCAATCATTTGCCTCACTGGTAACAAATGAAGTGATATGATATGAGTACAGGAGTGACATGATTGTATTTTGGAGTCTTCATTATGGCTTGAATAATAATGTATTATAATTGGCATATTTGGTGTTGTGTGACCAGTTCTCATCAGAACACCAAAGTTAAGCAACGTCGAGCGCAGTTAGTACTTGGATGGGTGACCATCCCGGGACCTAGTCGTGGTGCCAGCGGCCAACCAAGCTGTTCATCACTTAGGCGTCGATAAATTGGTAGCAGTGCTAAGCTGTGAAGGTAAAACACAGGTATAGAGAAAGTAATGGCAAACTACTCTAGATTAATGGCATAAGTCACCTGCATCACTGCTTGCCTGGTACCCAGAGATCAGCGCTGGACCCTACGCTCGTTCGAGTACAGGACTACCTTCACCTACCTCTTTAAATTGTATTATTCCAATTGCGTTAGAGCAGGTGATGTTGCACTGTTGTAAAGGTGGAGCTCTAAATTATATAATTTCAAAGTGTTCAGAAATCTTAAAATATTTGATCACCGAATCTAGATTGTTGAGGTATTCTCTCTCCGCGATGGATTCTTGTCTTGTTAGAAGTCTACTGTCGTTCAGCGCTTTGATTGTTGGAAGTGATTGCAGCGCAAGACTTTCACTCTCAAAATGATCTGAGTGGTTGACTGCTGGATGAAAACTGTTCTCTTCCTCTGGATGGCTCTGTGATGGCTAAAGGCAAAATACAATAATTCAATTATCTGCTCGATTGAAAAAAGACTTTCTAATAAATTAACCAAAAGAAGAAATGGCATTTTAAACTAACTATTCTATTCTAGCACAGTAGAACTTTGATATAACAGACTCGGTTATGACGTATGCTCGGTTATAACGTACCGCAGTGTGCTGCCCCAGTTGAAGTGCTACCGTAATGGATGGTATTGGATATAATGTACCTCGGATATAATGTACTAAAGTTTACAGACCCGCTAAGTACGTTATAACGAAGTTCTACTGTAGTACAGTACATTTGTCATATATATGCCTCCATCAATTTAATCTTCAGTAAGTGGTCTTGTAGTAGCAGCCTTCAAAAGTTTTTACGTGGAAAACAAAAGTGCATCGAACAGTTACTCAAGATCATCGTGTATCTCTTTCCTGATTTGAATTAGAATACAGGAACTTAAAAATTTTTCATGGTTCAAGTAAACATCTATATTTTAACATCAGCTTCAAAATCGGAAATCGTGAAAAGGAGTTGTTTGGATCAAACTTCTGCATTAAGAGAATGAGAACACAAACAACTTTTCAATAAGATCTTCACATAGTTCAAGTCATTTCGCTGCTGTTACTTCATGACGGTTGGCTGCAAAGATGAGTAATTACCAGGGTGTTTTTTAACATGTTGACTACGGGGGCCGCGGCCCCCCTAGTAGTTTTCCTGGCCCCCGCAGTAATTATGGTGGCCCCCCTTTCATAAAAAGGCCCCCCTAGAGGTTATTCCTAGTTTTTCGCCTTTGGGCGTTGGGCAGTCTTTTAAGACATTGTTTCCCAAACTGTGGGTCGCAAGTCGCAACCCAAAAGTGGGTCACGAAGCTTTGGCAAGTGGCCAAATTCCCTCGGATTTTTAACGGACACATAGCATTTGACCACAGTTGGGCTATAACCAGCGGTCGTATGACTCGTATCTCACTCATCACTCGCTCACTGCTGCAGATAGCCAACTAGGCAACTACGGTCGTTGTGGCCTTGTGGGTGCCAAGCACAGACCTGGCTGAGGGCTAATAGCAACGGAAATTCTTGGTCTACTCCAGTCAGACCGTGGTTAGTCTGCGGATTAACCGAGGATACCTGATCTCTCTGGTAGAGGGGAGATGTGAGCAGTGGGTGTGGCCCGTTTCCACAATCTAGTCATTACTTGCCCCACACCGGCCAACGCAAGGCCAGTGTCAACCGGTAATGATCTTCGCGTTACTCCATTGGAATGATTGGCGATTGCCGGGGGCTTAAAATCCAGTATCTACCGCGCCTCTGCTAGAACGGGGGTGGGGACCAGGTGAGGGTAGCTGGTAGGCATGATGGGCAGAGGATATCTGAGGCGCGTTTATCCATTTGCCGCTTTTTATGCAAGTATGTTGTATCTGAATAGTGATCGAGTGCACTAATATCGTTTGCTTCTTCTATACAAAATGCTTTATTTAAAGTTCAGGATTTTTGTGAAAATAAGGTGTAAATATGGATAAATTTCTTAAGCGAAAACGTGAAACTTTAGCAAGTGTGAATGAACATAGTTCAGTTGGACGACGATGCCAGTGCATCTCTTGTTAATAGACCTTCGAGTGCGAAGAAGACATGCAAGGTGCAAGGTGAAGCGTAAATATAATGATGTTAGTCGAGTGCAGGCCCATCCGTCGCACGGACCTTGCTAAGGCCAGTTAAAAATCTTTTTGTACGTTTCATTATACTATTTCAATTCTTTGCCAAGATTAGTTTAACACGTTTTCTACTATTCATTCAATTGCTCTCCATGTGCCAATTGTGATAGCTATCGATATATATGTATCTTGGCCCCGATTTATGGACCAGTCTTTATTAGGCAAATGCTTTAATTTTATTCAGTGGGTCGCGAGCTGGCCAAGATATTTTAAAGTCGGTCCCGACTCCCGAGCCAGGAAAGTTTCGGAATCAATGTTTTAAGAGAAGCAGTGTCTTTGGAAGTTTGGAACTGACGCACACACTCCCCCGCTCGAGCGCACAGCCGCACACTGCAGTGTAGATAAAGCTATTAGACTGTGATGCAAGGACAGAAAGGAAACTGGAAGCTGCAGACAGGTGGTTTCTCAGACGTATGCAAAAAATTCATGAACAGAAAAAATAACTAATGAGAAAGTATTAAAAGCCTTTGGTGTAAAAAGAAAATTGCTACAAACCATAAGAAAGCGACAGTTGGAATTTTTCGGACATCTAATTAGAAAGGAAGGATTGGAAGACCTAGTAATAACAGTGAAAAGAGGGTAAAAGCGGTTCGCCCCCCGCTGCCCCCTTGCTACTTCACTGGAGCTCAGTAGTCTGGATTGTTACTAACGGAAAATGAATGTACGTCATAAGTTGAGTTGAAATAAACAAATTTCGATCAATCAATTAATAGGCTAAAATCGGGAAGTGCCAAAATTAGTTTTCGTCCGGAATTTTAAAAGTTTTTCATCGGCCCCCCTAGTAGTTTTTCCTTAAAAAACACCTTGGTAATTACTGAGCATTAAAAAAGTTTTTTGTCCAGTGTCTGGGCACTCACTGCTTCAGTTTTTTACTCACAGGAAGATTATATGTATAATAAATAATTAAAAGAAACTGCAAGGGTATTTCACAAACCTTTTTCCTAATCTCCAGTCTATTATCTGTGCTGTAGATGTTTCCTTTTGAAAAGATATGCTCAGGTGTTGATTGCTCAAGAAGTCCTCTTGTTTCTGGATGGAATCTGTTAATGCTGCATTTGAATATTTTTCCATATTACAAAAATAACCTTAAGCAAACGAAAAGCTGTAACACCATACAGTAGTCTAAAACAAAAGCTCAAGTAGCAGTAATCTTAATTTCTGATACCAGTGAATGGTCTGAAAATTTCTCTATGATATGAACAGTATCACAACTTCAGTACTGCAACTGGACTCAAATACTTTGCAGTTTCAATAAATCTAGCATGGGAGAAGCAGCCAAAATGAGTGTACACTGTATATCATTAACACAATTCTATTTCAGGGCAGCGTTTCTGTCATTAAATATCTGTTTCCAGTGCCGGATTAACGTTTTGGAGTCCTGGCGCAAACAACGCAACAAAGCTTTAAAAGGTCCTCAACCCTCCAAGTTCAAAGTTTCAAACCCATGCCAAAAATTATGATAATTAATTTTTTAAATATAGAAAACATCCATAAATATATTTGTTAAAAAATGAAATACAGTTAGTACTGGGTTTTTGTTAAAATTCATTGTTCGTGATTTAATATAATTTATTTATTTAAAAAATAATAAAAATTGAAACTGTGGACCTGGCACAAGTTGTGCCATGGTTAATACAGTACTGTCTGTTTCTACCAGACTTAAAGAAGTTGAAATATTTTAAAACCATGATAAACTCATGAACCTACAGTGTACAATGTCAATACAGTATTTTGCATCAAAAAAATCGTATGCCTTTAAACACTTTAAGACATCATAATATTCTCAATCACTCCAGATGGCAGATGCTTGCTAAACCTTTTAATGCCGATTCTAAGAAATCTCCTTGCTCTTTCTTTACTTGAAATGCTGAATTAGATTGCATGGATAAAGGACGTGTGTGAAATTCTCCCCAAGCATTTTTATAAAATATTCAACCTTAGTCTAGGTTCAGCCTTGAATCAATTCAAATGAATAGTATTAATTATTAATAGATAATAATAATAATAATAATAATAATAATAATAATAATAAAATGAATAGCACCTAGTTGCAAATTAGGCAGAAATGAGTCAAGATTCAGGAATCCACCTTTACTAGCGCTGTTATGATAAAGATAGTGCAAACCTCCATGATGAACCTTTATCCAGTAAGTCTTCACTCAGTTGAGTAGTTTTTTCTTCAATCTCCTCTTTGTCTAAATAATTAAGACTTTCTCTTGATCGACTTTCACCCACCTTCATTACCCCCATCAGATTTGAAAATAACATTGATTTCTGTAAAAGCAAACGACAAATTTGTTTCCATAAATATACCAATTTCTTAACAGTAAACATTGATCTTTAGACATTTTAACAGCTATTCCATTAGCCTGGCTATCCTGGAACCATCTCAAAGTACAAAAATTTGTTACATCATGAAAGGATAGGAAAAGGTAACGGTTTTAAGATATTTTGTGCCATGCTTATCAGGCTCACAGAATTTGATTTGGCCAATGCGCTTTCATTTTCATTTCCTCTGTTCCTCTTCAGCATAACTTTTGATGCCCTGTAAGCCTTCCAGTTCTCCGCAATGAGAAGACCAGCGTAGATCTTTCCAACTGTCAGTCTGTTAATGGTCAACTCTGCAAAGACAATATCATCACATTGCAGTATATTTCCATAACACAGCAGCTTTATTGCAATAACATAAGACTTATGCTCGCTGCTATAACATACCGGTAAGTATGCTTGCAGCAAGAATCATATCTATAAAGAGCTAGACTATATCATCAAATACACATCAAGTATATTAATACATCAGAGCAAAGCTTGCCACAAATCTTACTTAAAACACAAAGTTTGGTAAATTCTAAAAACTTATGAGCTGGCAACTAAGTAAGTAAGTAAAATCTCGTGAATTTCTACAGCGCGTTTGAAAGAAGGTACCATAGTAGCTGCATATTCTTCGGTGCTTAATCTACAGTTAAAATAGCTATAGCCGAAGTTTAGTGGTCAGTCGGACAAGGTCAATTCCACATATCAGTCAGTGGGAGTGGGGAAGCAGCAAGGCAGACCATGAGAAAACTAGCACAAACTTTAAGTTAAGCATCTTCCAATGCTGAGCCATTATATCTGAGCTGCAGTAGCTGGTAGTAGCTGCAGTAGCTACAGCTGAGCTGTAGTACCTTAAAGGTAAGTGCAACAAAAGCTCTAACCATCGTTCGGTGGGACCAAGAGAAAAGTCATTTTTGGTCCTTGCACAGGCCACAGTGTCTTGATCGTCTCTCGCAGTTCTTCATCGTTCTTATCCATTTCATGAGCTGAAAAGATACTAAGCCTTTGGACTCATACTATTTTGATCTTAAGAAAAATAGGAAATCAAATCATTACAAATAGTCAGACAGCAACAGCAATGGCCATACTATTTTATTAATGGATCTTCGAATGAAACCATATTAAAGTAAACATTGACGCAGCCATGAGGGGGCCCTGGGGGACCGGGTCCCCCTATTTTGGCTGGGATCGGTCGTGGGATTTGTTGAAAACCAATCAGAAAGTTTTTTGTGGTGAAGGATGAAAGTCAACAGAATCTATACACATAGTTGCTATTACAGCTTCTGTCTAATCAGTAGCTTCTATAGAGCATACAATTATTTATGGAATTGATCTCAATTGGAATGTTGTGTGTGAAGCCACAGACACAAAAAAATGCTGAACACAATATAATTAGAAGCTTGCAATAAAACAGATACAAAGAGTGGACATGTGAACTATAAATAAACAACATAATGAAGAAATTGTAAACCTGGTCCCATGCGTATCTCCAGTGACTCTCTCACCAGAGCCAGGAGTGTCGTGCTGAAATGAACCGTACCATCGGCCGCTACTGGCATGTTCATGCGTATCAGTTTCTGCAGAGGAGATACAATAACACTAGAACACAACTCAAAGGACAAAAATGCAATTGAAAACAAACCATATATATAACAATATACATAACAAACCATACTTTCATGCAAGAAATTCAAAGAAATAGTGTTCCTTAGTGGGATTGAAAACACAATGTCTTTACCATTGTGCCAAAACAACAGCAACATTACAAACAGCTGAAATCAGCACATTTGCTTCAAAAAGCACCCAGCTTGATATCACAAACAACTTATTTGCAAATCAATTTGAATTCACAAATTTGATAACCTCTTTTAAAATGACCAGTCCTACGTGTAGGTCATCTAAAATGATCCTAGAACGTAATAGATTATATTAGAAAGAATACATGGAATGGTGGTGAAAGCACTGAGGATAAGAGAAATAATGGTGGCCAAAGATAGATGGCAACTACTTAGTAAGTAGTACTTACACGGTATGCAAGGCGGTATGGGCATTTCTTTCCAAAGCCAACGGGTGGTTCCATATTCCTCATCATGTTATACATGTCCGTATAATGAACTCGTCCACTGCAAGCAACACCAACAGAATGTAAATGTAAAATTTTAAAAGTAAATTAAATCTTGCATTTTTATAGCGCCTGCATTTCTATTGTGCCTGACATTAACATTAACAGCGAACGACGTCAAATGAGTCGAGAATGAAGCTTCGGTCGAGTCGTCGAGTCCTGCTGCTTGTCCCTCCTCGGTCAAAGACCTCCAAGTTTGGAGAAAGGTCATTCTCCAAAGGGAATCCGTTACTTTGGAATTTGTTACCTGACGTTGTGTCGGAAGCTGTCTCTGCGGAATCCTTTCTTAGGAACTTAAAAACACACTTATTTAATATCGGATTTTATTGATAGAATTATGTCAAAGCGCTTTTGTCGTAGGCCTTAGCCTTGTTTACTGCGCTGGAGAAATTGTCTAGAAATAATAATAATAATAATTAATGAACCAGTCATCCGCCTAAAGCGATACGCAGACAATATTAATTTCCATTCTGCATTGGTGGACAAACATAGGCCCCGGATTCGAACCCGGGTTGATGGCAGCTGGACTGATGCTCTGCCAACTGAACCTGTTTAATAAAGGTAAAGTTCGTCCCGTACTCAAACGAGCATAGGGTCTGGCGCTGATCTCCAGAAAGCAGTGACGCAGGTGGCTTATATCTGACGAGAACTGGTCGCACAACGCCAAATAGGCCGATTAATAGATGCAATAATTGAATTAGTATTTTAATTTTACAATAACACTGACATGAACAATATGATCAGCAGCTATTGTTTTTTAAAATCTCATATAAATATGTGTACACTTACATGGCAGCTGGATCATACTCTCCCCATATTCTTATGTATTCGTCGAGGTGATGAGGACCGAGAATTGAAGAATCTCTTGTCAAATAATCGAAATTGTCCATTATAACAGCCACAAAAAGATTGAGCATCTAGAAAGAAAAAAATGTTGAATATGTTAAAACATACATTTACATTCAAACAAAATTTCAAATGCAGAACAATGCTACTTAACTGGTTGCTTCGAGAATTGTAAGATTAAACTTGGCAAACTCATATCTAAACAATTCCATTTTCATTTTTATTTTCAAAAACACATTTGCAACACATTCAGAATAACAGGAAAGGCTTGTCTGCTGCAAAATGGCAGAGAAATAACTGGATCTACTTCTTGATTTGGTAGAAATTATTTTTTAAGTAGTACATGGTATATTATGAACAAACGCCAAATTTCATACATTCTCTGCTAAGGATTTCCTATGCATGTCCAGCTTTAGCCCTTTTGGCATGCAAGCGACACGGATGCAGGTTGTTCATTTGTGCTATGTTGCGTTACAGAAATGGCTAAAAGTGATATAAATAGGCATAACAGTTGAAGTGTTCTAGTGAACATCATCAGTTCATCACCATCGTTGCCGTCGTCGTCGTCGTCGTCGACAACATCATCATCATCATCATCATCATCATCATCATAAAATTGCTCTCTGCCAACTCACTAGCGGCAATAGTTAGTCAGAAAACATTTCCAGGCCTCTCTGTCTGATGTTAGTTTTCTTCCTTCTGCAATTGTCAGTTGTTTTTCTTTCAGATCTTCTTTTATATTGTCAATCCATTTTTTGGGGCTGCCTCTTCCTTTTGTTTTCTTCCTTATATAGTTACTTATGTGCATATGTACATGAACACACACATATATAGAGACACACATATATAGATATAACCAGGCCTCTCCCAGCCAACTGTTTCACTGCTTTAATTACCAAGTGCATCTAGGCAAGTGTGTTATGCATCATTTGATATGAACTCTCTCACCAAATATCTTCTTGACTAAATGAGTAACTCACTAGAAACGAACAGAAGAAGATGAAAGACACAAAGTATGGAATAGCAATGTCAAGGCCACAGGCGTTCTGTTCTTGGTTCGACTCCAGATCACATTCTCTCCCACTCATGCATGACAGCATTATCTGTTGCCAACTCTCTCCAGTTGCACACCTGAAACATTAAGACCGTTTGTGATATGCTGCACAATGAAACTGAAAAACAGTGGCCAAGAAATGAACAAAATGTTCAACACCTCAACACTTGACGCACTTTTAAACTTTAGTGGTGATGATGATGATGATGATGATGATGATGATGATGATGATAATAATAATAATATAATAATAATAATAACAATAATAATAACATCAATTAAGAGGCTGTTAGCCTGTGTGAAAACCAATGTACACTTTACAACTATAAAAGGTAAACTATAAAAGGTAAAGGTAGGTCCCACACTCGAGTCCAAGCATTGGGTTCTGGTGCATATCTCTGGTCTAGGCAATCAGTGACAAAGGTAGTATAAGATATTAATCTGAGGTAGGTCACCCTTCAGGTCAACATTCAGATATGAAGATGACACATGATGATGATGATGAGGTCACCATAACTTTCTCCAGGTCCACGTTTTACCTCGCAGCTTGACGCTGCTCCTTATTTTTACCACTGCCCTCTAGCAAGCGAGGCTGAGTCGACCTTAGGGTTCCTGCAGGAATCGAACCCGAGACCTTCTGCTCCATCGTCCGGTGTTGTTACCACTCTTCTAACTTCCCGCCCCTTTTACAACTATAGTAAAAGCCATTTGTTGTCATTATGGTGGACAATGAATGAAACCAAATAGAAACCAAAACGAACCCAATGCCTTTCAAAAACAACGCAAATTTAGAAACTATCACTTGATCTCTTAATCATGGGATGTTTGGTGTCTGCGGTGCAATTGCTATGTAAATGTCATTATATCATTGCATTAACTAATTTATACAAGGTCATCCTCTATCATAGATAAGAATTTCATATCAAATATATCCACATCTATCACACTGTCAGATTACAAGTCAGCTATGTATACGACTTAGTTGCCTCTGGTCAATCAACTTCACAATCAGAAATACAGCAATGCCTTTGTCTGTCTGTCTGTCTGTCTCTCTGTCTGTCTCTTATGTCAATGCAAACGGGCTTCTATTTACAGATTTTCAATATTCTAGCATCTTCCAATTCAATCTAAAACCGGAAATGCAATATTACCGGTAACCTTAAAACAAATGTCACAAATTTTTACAACTTATTATTTCCGTATTGCCTATCCTATCTGCATGCACAAATCGTGCAACATCAAGCCTCATGTAAATTGCTATCAGTTCACTGTCATATGTTGATACTGATGAGAAAAAATACATTTCTGTGACAATAAGGGGAACAACAGCCTCAAATCCATGTTTTTCTTGTCTCTTGGAGTCATTCCATCCTCTCAAGTTCTATCTCTGATACAGCGCACCTCTGCTCTATGATGACCATTATAAAACAAATCTGATTCCATACCCTATAATCATGCACCTCGTTATTTCAGAAGCAATATTTTACGACAGTCAATCCAATCCTTTCACTCAACCTGAGCAAATGTAGATTGTAAATGACGATTCTGTGGCACTCTTCCTGAAATGCTTAAAACTCACCTTTTCTCTATTTCTAGTAATCGTTGTTGGAGAATTTCAGAGAGATCGATTCAGAAGAGTTCATTTTTGGCTTAGTTAATTAATATTTTCAATTAATTAAAATTAATGATTAGGCCTATGCTGTTTAGGTACATGACTCACCCTGAAATATATGATTTTTCACTTAGTGAATGACTTAATATGCATTAACAACCATGTAATATTAATAATAATTTAAAATTAAAAAATTATAATAATAATAATAATAATAATAATAATAATAGTAATAATTTATATAACAATACATTAAAACCAAGAAGAAAAGTGCAAGGCTGTTTGGTTGGTCTTTGCTGAACAGGCATTCATCCAGGCACAGATCACGCTCGATCTTACTTAGCAGTAGAATGCAATACCTGAATAACAGCATGAGGGCCTCAAAGAAAGTACGGAAATTGTTGTGCCGATTGATGCTTGTAGCAGGAAGCATTTTGATGTTGCCAAAGATCTGAAGACATAGAAATCAAACTCTACTTCCTTAAAATGTCATTGCAAATCTAACAGTTTACTACAACACCAGCAATTTTAATGTCAGCGAAGTTGAAAGGTTCTGATAATTTACAGAATAAAAAAAGCTCTTCTGCATATTCTTCTTAAAACTGATCAATGATTTGCTAGATGACTGATTAACAATGATAGAAAGATCTCAAATTGAGTCTTGGACACAAATTCTCATGTTCCAGTTTTAAAGATTCAACCTCACATCCAAAAATGTATATAAAATCATAAATTATCTACAGATACTGAGTGAGTAAAGAAGCATCACCCAAGACATCTTTTGTCAAAGCTTTCATAAAATGTATAAATTTGTCTTTAAATGGGCATAGGTTGCAAGTTTGCAATTTAACCTAATGTTAGATCAAATAATAAAAATTTCAAATTGTTTAAACACAATCTTCTTTTTCTAAATTAAATTTTAACTTCATCAAGACCATGATTGAATTCTAAATTATGAGTTCAATTTTTTATTGATTAGATAAAAATTAATATTGACAGCATATCAGCAAAGATTCTGAGATAGTTGAGAAATTCAAAACGCACAAATACCTTTCAACAAAAATTAATCACAAAATAAAACATGAAATTGAGAAATACAAATAATATTATGCTTTATGCTTTAGAATTACCGGTATGTTTTAGTTACAGATAATTGAAAGAAATTTAAGTGGTGCATAAAGAGCTTTCATGACCAAAAGAGATTTAATTTTCAGCTTCCTACCTGCATTCCAATAATGGCATAGATGAAAAAGAGCATTGCAATCAAGAGTATGACATAAGGCAATGCCTAAAACATTATCACAAAAAGACAAAAAAAATTGAAGTACAAAATCTGTAATATAATGTCTCAAAAAGCTCAAACACCATTGGTTTAGAAACATCGTTTCCAAGTAAATTTCACATTAGGAAATCATAAAGACAGCATTATTAAGGACCAACTAAAATAAAAATGCAAGATCTCATAGAAATTTTTAAGGTAGAAGGTATTATTTGAAATATGATTGAAAATTTGTCAGAAGACAGCATGAAAGTATAGTCAAATTGTACAACCAAATGATTGCATTGTTTAGCACCTCCTGTAAATAACAGGATTGTACAGAAACTCCTACCTTGAATGACTGGACAAATGTCCACAGTAGGATGCGTATAGTGTATCCCTGACGAAGAAGCTTGATTAGTCGAGCTGCTTTAAAGAGTCGCAAGAAACCAAGACTAATGAAGTTACTCTGAACAATCATAAAAATTTTCATAATTATTGTTTGATATCCGAACATTATAGTATACACGAATGACAAAAAATAATCCCATTCCTTCTGCACAACAATAACAAATTTATGCAGTTCAGTAAATGCACACAACATTTTTCATATTTGTCCAGAAACATAGAAGACAGTCTAATTACTATGGACAGCCTAAGTTGAACTAAAGCACGACTTAGCTCTTCCAACTTTAGAGCTCACTATAGTTGAGTCAGTCATAAAGGGATTCATTCTACAACAGGCAACCAGCAAGGCTTGTACATTAAAGACAAATTCATACTACCGGTATAACCAGGTATTTTACTGCAGTGTTCTCTGTATTTTACAAAGATATGCTGTCACGATTTACTTTGATTTCGCTGACAAGAACATCTGTTACGCTTCCAATGACAGTCACAAAATCAAAAACATTCCAAGAATCTCTGAAATAATTCTAAAAAGAACAAAAAAAGATAAAAGATAAATTTCAATTTCCAAGGATTGATTTCCAAAGCTCTTTTCCCTCTGCCTGAATTTATTGATACTTACTCATACTGTAACTACTGTACATCCATCAAGAATTAGGCCTACCTATTTCTGAAGCATTACAATGTAAAATGCACTCAAACTACAATCACATACCGGCATGTGATGACACTATATCGGATATCCTATGAGTATGCCCAGATAAAACAATTCTATTCAAACATTTTGCAATTATAACTGTAAAACTAAACAGATTAAAATTAAATTTTACACAAAGGCCAAATGCGGTAAAGTCAAAAAATGTTGAAGTGCTTTGTCAAAGCAAGACCCTGGAGCCGAGAACTTTAAGTTTAAAAAGAGGTCACTAGTATGTACATGTTGATAGTTCCTATGAGTTACTGGCAAGACCGAAGGCAATGCGAATCTTCAAACAAGATTGTCAAGGCGTCAAATTCCTTACACCCCACTGTGGTCTATCCTGTCAAAGATTAACAGCACTATCCATGATAGAGTGATCAAATAAGTCAATTTCTCTGGTGGTTGATGTCACTGATATGTCACAACAAGTGCTTCACACAAGCAAACAATAATTTCTTTTAGGATACCCAGTCTTTTAGCACTAAATGATTCCCCAACTTCGGCTCATGTGCAGTCTTCATTTGATAGCGCCATTTTGATTGATTTTAGTGACATCATTAATAACGTCAAACATTGATGACCTCATATCCACTATCACTGAATAAATTTCTCTGAAACTCGAGTTTTAAGAATTTCAAAATATAAATTTAGAAATGGGTTAATGGATTTAGAGAAAGAGCATCCTCAAAAGCATTTGATAGAGAATTCATAAGAATAAAATGTATCAAATTCATTGCTGATTTGCGATGGTTTTTGCAAACTGCTTTCGGGGCCATTTTATCTGGACAGTGTTTAAAAGTAGTTATGTCAATAATTTATACTACAGGATAACACGAGTACATGATTAATAAATAAAATTTATAAGAAGAATAACATGAAACCTATGGGAAAGATTAAGAGATCCAATTGCCTTCGAATTTCAATGAAATAATAATTACAATCTAATAAGGTTAAGAGGTATTTAAACCTCTGCACAAAATTTGACAAAATTGACAACAGTGATGAAGATGATGATGACGATGACGACAATGACGACGACGATGATTATGATGATCTTAACAACTGTCAGTAAGACATTACAATATAAATGTTTTATCAGAAAACTACTGCTGTATACTGGTAATCTATAAGAAAATTTACCTAATTCTAAATAATGATAGCTACTACAGAACTTTAAACATATGCCAAGAACAAATTAACTACAACTAATGAAGCTGTGAAGTTAGCAGCTTTATGATGTCTGCTTCCTATTTCAAAGCAGTATACAAATGTGCAACTAATGTGACACTTCAAAGCCAAAATTAGAATAATATGCAATCTAGGCAATACAACAACGGCCTCTCTAGCCTCTTAAAATATAAAGCTGTGATACAGAGAATATGGAAATGAGCGTTTGAGTCAGGCCATGGAATATAAACACATAAATGGAATGGTAATCTACGGATGTCAAATGAATATAAAGGCATGACACATCTGCATATTTCGGCAGAATGCAAAATCCAGATCTGAGTTTGATCATGACGTAATGGAGTGATATGCATAATCAAGAAGAATGGGTCAGGTTCAGAGTGTGTATCTGTGCGCTTATATGCAGTAGCAAAAATTTAAAATAGTCTGGTCATTCCAGTGGCGTACCGTGACTTTTGGGGGCCCGGGGGGCATCTTTGCCATGGGGCCCTAGAGTTTCGAGCTGACGAGCAAAAAAAAAACATTATCACCTCCTTTTTTATCCTGACGAGCAAAAAAAAAAAGTCATCACCACATCATTTCTAGGGTTAGGGTTAAGATAGGGTTAACCCTAACCTAACCCTAGCTTAGACCCCTCTTCGGGGGCCCCCCGCCCGGGGCCCGGGGGGCTGTCAACAAAGTGCCCCCCACCCCCCACGTTACGCCACTGGGTCATTCAGTGTTTTAAACTAATAACAATTACGCTAAAAAATCTGCATCTACAAATTTCCTGCAAACTACTATTTTACATTGGCTATTGATATGCAAAAGCTCAAATTCTCAATAGACATCATCTCATTAGTTCTTGTTGTGTCAGAATAAAAACCAGAGAGAGATTCTGCAAGCGGTGCAAACCTTTGGTCCGAAAGCCAAAATCTTGAGGACGGACTCTATTGAGAAGATAACGGTGAAGGACATGTTGAGGTAACCAAGAGATTCAGCGTAGCTACGATAGGTGGAATTCTGATTAGCTTTCTGGTAATACTGTAGTGCATGTTTAAACAAATAATTACGCATCAGATAATAATGTAGAAATAATAATGCAAAAAGCAAACAAACTAAAGACTAAGTCTAAAACAGAAAAATGACACCCTTGGCCAGAAAGGCCTTCTGGGTAAGCTTAATCTATTAGCATCCATTCAGTGAATGTCAACAACAATCACTAACTATGAACAGCTATCAGGTCTTGGCATACTGTATATGTGTGCATATTTGTGAAAATACTCCAGATGCATGGAAACTATTTTGACAAATTTTGCATAATGCCCTAATAAGAATATAAATATGGCTGCAACAAGCAAGATGAAGAAACCTCTGGCTATGAGCAGCTAACCTTCATTTCGATTAAGCTTGACTTTGACTGCGAAAGATTTTATAAATCAATGACCCCAAATGGCTTTGAGCCACAATTTTGCACTCAGATCAGCAATTCCCATAAAAATCAAGGTCAAATAAACTCAGATCTAAACTGTTGCAGTGTTCTTTGTAGCAAATTTAAGATGTAGTCAAACCCACATACACTGCCGTACAGTCTATCCCTCGATTATTTTCAACTTGATTCACACTAGCAGGATTGTACCGTTATGGGCTTGACTGTGTTTGTCTTATGCATCGTCAGCAAACAGACAAGCAAGAAGATCACTAGAATCACAATGTCAGTGTTACACTGGGTGTAAAACATTACTTTATTGCAGATAAATTACAGTTTAAAACACTGGCATCAAATCGTCGAATGGGCAGCAAACCAAACCTTATGATTTTTTTGTCAATTTAAAGCAGTACGGTAACTATTAAAGCTCTGCTTTAATATTTGAAATACAATACCTTTGGAAACTAACCATGAGTTAGCACTGTCATATTACATTGAATGTGCACATATAAGCATAGAAATATCTACAGTATATTAAAAACATATTATATGCATTGTACACTTTGTTTGTTAACCATTATCTCATCAGTAATTGACACCAAATAATAATTAATCAAAGTGAAAATTATGGTACATAAAATCATGAATGTCTCGTATGACAGAGTCTAGACTTACACAGCAGCAATAAATTTGTCAGGACAGGAAGTTTCATGAACTAGTTTTATAGTCTCGTGCAACTGCGGCTGTATCCAACACATTTCAAATGAATGGATTTCTTGTTAAGCTTCACAGCATGAACATTAAAAATTTGATCTTTTAGAAAATAGTTTTGTTTCAAATGAAGGCAAGGCACATATGAACAGAAATTCTAGTAATGGAAAGAAATGAAAATACATTTAAAGAACTAATAATTAATTGAAACTTAACAGATGTCCCAACTAGCACTATAAAACTGCTTGCCAGAGAAGGCTTTTGATATAAAAGCACAAAGCCAAACATGCAGAAAACCAACACACTAATTCTATTTAGTGCAGAAACGAGGCAATCTTCTGCACTCGGTGGGGGAGTGTACTAGCTGCTATGGCAACCGACTCAGAGAGGCTCTTACCCTTACGCCAAACCCAAACATCTTGAGCAAGCATTCAATGGTAAACATGACAGTAAATCCCGAGTTTATCCTGAGGGTAACTTTGTCATAGAGAATGGAAGATTTGTGCAACTGAAGACACCAAATAAAAACAAGATAACGTTCACAGATAGTCACACCAGACAAACATGAATACGGTGCATACACTTTCATCCACATAATACCCAATGGTCATAGATGCAAAGTAACATCTTCTAATTAAACAAACTGAAAATCATCAGTGCATGCAATATAAATTGCTCTCTCGTTTCAGAAAACCTTTTTACATATTACATATTACATACATAAGAGTTTTAAAGCATTACAAATTGTTTCTTAATCTGAGATTTTCAATCAGCTAGTGACGTCACCTCCCACAGGTTGTAAACGACTATGTTCCTCATTATTATTGCTAGTTACAGCTATTAATATTCTGAATAAGATAGGATCAGACTATTCCTACAAGGAGCTTAAAATCATTTCTACTGCAGTCATTTGAAACAATGCAACAAGTAAATGATATATGCCACAATAATTAACTGTCAAAAGCAAATAGACAGTGCAAAATAAAGAAACCATGATAATCACAGTTTGGGAGAATATACTGTTTAAATCATGCAAGACAAGAAAATTAAAACCTCATGCCTAAAAAATATTTTATTCCTTAACAAAAACAACGTGGACATTGATAATTAAAATGCTAACTTGGAAATACAGTAAGTCATTTTTATTCTGTGGATGAAAATGAGAATAAAACTCATTGGCCTCGGATTTGCAAAATAAATGTGGCTGCCAAAACTTGAGAAAAAAACCTGAAAATTTCAACACAGAAGCAAATAAAAGCAAAAATGTGAATCAACACAAAACATAAGATTTTGCATAAAATTTGGAGTCATTTAATTGTTTTACCAATTCTATGATTCTACTGTTCACTTGAAGTGAGTTGCGGGATGTTAAAGGTGACCTATAAAATGTTGCACTAGAATTAGGTGATATATATTGACTTTGTATTAGATTGACTTTATGAATGCCAGAATTTTCAGAGTTTCCACGACAACAATTCAAACTGATACATTTCTGAGCAGGAGTATGGCTCTTTGTCACATTGGCCTTTGCAGTTGACTTGTAACTTGCGTGACAATTGTTTAAAGGCTGTTGCAGCAGCTAAGTTGCACCTGAATTGGACGCAGTAAATTTATCCTAATAAATTTACCATAATACCCGTTTGATACAAACTTTGCCACACCACGTGGTCCTGGTCCATGAAGTGACTATTCTACTGTCCGTAATGACATCCAATCCTTGACTCAATAATTAATTTATCAGACTAGGCCCAAACCAATCCAGCTCTTTTTCAGGTAGGATGTCATGCCACATTGGCTTTCAACAACATCTAAAGAGTTTAACTTGGCAGCTCTGGTTCATGACCTTCGAGTCTTAAGACTCTTCTGCTTCTGTTGCTTATTCTCCATAATTGGAATGGGAAAAAATAGATTGAGTTTATGAATGCCAGAATTTTCAGAGTTTCCACGACAACGATCCAGGCTCATGTGATATCACACTCATAAAAATGGTCCCTAATAGCAAGTGTCTTATTATGATGCCAGCAATTCAATTAAATGTAAAACAATCCATCCATTCGAACCCTCAGACACCAGACATTAAACAGCCATCAACCAATACCTATGGTAATACACTATTATGATGACGGTAGCTTTACATTGTCTAATTAGATATTAATCAGTAAAAGAAGTTATAAAATCCTTTAATATTAAAATCAAATCAAGGGGGGTTGGCTGTTCAAAATTTTTTTTATTGCCTATATAGTTGTATGGGCTCATATACTTACATAATTCACTTATTAAAAAAGGAAAATAATAGCTGGTGACCTTTTTTTTCTTGTCAAGATTTTCGAAGTTGGAATGTGAATGGGAACCATAACACCCTTCGGAAAATCCTGGCTACGCCACTGATTAAAATTCAAAAAACCTATCTTTAACTATTAAAAATGTTTTCATTTCATGCAAGATTTCTTAAAAGGAATAGACATTCTACATTTGATTTTAAAATTCCTCTCTTACCTTCATCATAAGAATGATGGTATTCAGTGCAATCATTGCCATTATGAAAAACTCAAATGGTGGCGAAACAACCAGCTTCCAGATACGATACTTGATTGAATTCTTGTTCTTTGGCATGTACTTACACATTGGTCGTGCATTGATCGCAAAATCAATGCACTGTTTCTAGAAACAACATCCGACGGAAAAGATATTTGATTTGGTTTTTAACAAAAAGCAAAGTTTTTGTGACAGTTTGTGAATAAGATCATGGTAGTATTTAAAAGTCAGAAAAGAGGAAATGGGCAAGGTTTAATTGCCTAATTATGCTAACTAATTTAGTTAACTCTAATCTAATGACACCATGAAGCAGTGACAAGGAATAAAGCCACAAGGAATAGGAGCTCCCAAATTTTCATGAAATCATTACTTTATGCCTTAGAACAGCGGTTCTCAACCTTTATAGTGCCGCGACCCTTTTAATTCAATTACTCATGATGTGGCGACCCCCAACGGTTAAATTATTTTCGTCCACAATGTAAACTGCTAAAAATAATAATGCTACAACAATCAAAATGTTCGAAATCGTTATTATTTAATTGTCTCCATGTCTATCCTCGAATGACAATTATAGTAAAACAACTAGTACGTCGTAACTACCACTGAGGAAATTTTGTACAATAACAAGACAAGAGACAAACTAATATTTCCGAAGGTCTCGGGCGACCCCTGGCAAATCGTCATTCGACCCCCTTGGGGGTCGCGACCCACAGGTTGAGAACCGCTGCCTTAGAAACTGTCTTGAAAAGACTACAATATAATATACCGGTAATGGGCAAAACACTGCCAAGGAGCCTACACTGAAGGTTCACTCATAGGGAGACCTAGGTGCAATTAACATTGACTAACAAGGAATTGTGTTTTCAATTTGAGTCAATATAACCTATCCTAACAACAGTCAAAGTACCGGTATTAGCTCTAACTCTAGCTTCATGTTGACTAAAACTAACGTCTGAGGAACGGCCAGTAAAGGGGTTACCAATATACACGTAAGAACAGACATATGCACTAGCAGGAGCTGTATTTCATTCAGGAAACACAATGCAACATTAATTTAGTTGGTGCAGAAACCAAGGTCTAGTAGAAGGTAGTCAAATCAAGGTAATTCCAATAGTAGGCAATTCCAATAGTAGGCAAATTCAATAGTAGTTAAGTCCAGTGTACCTGATTTTTATCAAGTTCATGATCAACGAGTTCATTTTCGCCTTGCTCTTGAAAAGTGATGATGATCAGAGCAACAAAGATGTTTATGAAGAAGAATGGAAACACAATGAAATAAATAACATAGAATATTGCCATTTCCATTCGATAATTTGGTTGTGGACCACGGTTTTCCGAAGTTGCATCCATCGAGTGAATGAGAACACTGAAGCAGAAAGAAATCGAAAGACTTAAGATAAAAGCAGTCTAAGAGGGAACCAATAAATACTTTTAAATGTTAATATCTCATTGGCAAAACTTACATGAAAATAATTCCTTACAAATATCCATAAAATCTAAAATCTAAAATCACAAATAGCAAATAGGCATCTATTTCAACCTGGGACTCACATGCAGTGGCAGTATATTTCAAGCTAAGGGCTTTGACCCTTAATAATGCTAATGGATCTTTAAGTAGTGGCAGCTTCACATGAAGTGAGTGGACACATCATTTAGAAACGGCTGCAGTGAACTAAACTAATGTACACTTGATCCGATGCTTAAACTAAAACTTCAAAAGCATGATTAAAATGCTAATTCAAAAAAGAAAAATAAGGTAGAAAAGGAAGACTAAAAGCTACCTAACTTCCAGTGGCGTCAATCCCGTGAGGGTCCTGGGGTCCGGACCCTCAAAAAAATGTGGTTGCGAGGGTCCTTAAGGCATTGGACGGTTTGGACCCTCACTAAAATCTGAATAAATCTATATTGTACCATTGTACGATTAATTATTTAATAAATTGCAGCGTTGGGTAGATAATAGATATAATCAGCAAATGACATTTTAGAACAGCGGTTCTCAACCTTTATAGTGCCGCGACCCTTTTAATTCAATTCCCCGTGATGTGGCAACCCCCCAACGGTAAAATTATTTTCGTTCACAATGTAAACTGCTAAAAGTAATAATGCTACGAGAATCAAAATGTTCGAAATCGTTATTATTTAATTGTCTCCATGTCTATCCTTGAATTACAATTATAGTAAAACAACTAGTACGTCGTAACTACCACTGAGGAAATTTTGTACAATAACAAGACAAGAGACAACCTAATATTTCTGAAGGTCTCGGGCGACCCCTGGCAAATCGTCATTCGACCCCTTGGGGGTCGCGACCCACAGGTTGAGAACCGCTGTTTTAGAACATTAATAAGTAATAAGAATTATGCTTAAAGAGTACAGGCTGCAGTCCTTCAGCATAGCACAGGCTGGCACAACAGGTGGACCCTCACAACTTTTACTACAGATTGATGCCACTGCTATCTGCTTATCAGTGGTTTTCACACAGGCTTACTTAGCCTCCTAAACCACTTAAAATCACATTATTATTATTATTATTATTATTATTATTATTATTATTATTATTATTATTAACTTCTTTTTGGAAGTTCATTCCATCTATAAAAGAGATTAGGGTCTATACAATAGCTTATTGGCGATTTGTGGTCAACATCATATATCACTGTCATTGTCGTCATGACTGAACTTCTGTAGCGCCATTTTATTAATGTCCTTCATATCAGTTGATGGTCACCCTTGATTTGAATTGTAATCTCCTATTGTCATATCCAATAAATCAGTCTGATTTCCGGTCCGGTTTTGGAAGATAGGCATATATATATGCAGATTTCAAATTGGCTGAGAAAGGCATCTGAGCAAAGACAAATCTAATCATTGTTGGTACTTACGCTGGCCAGCCCTCTCCCGTCTGGACAGCAAATAACGTTAACATTGCCGAGGCAACGTCATCATAATGGAATTCCCACTTTTCCCATTTACGCTTTTTGACAATTGGAAGTTTGTGCGGATCTTTGTATTCAAAGTAATCGCCTCTATAAAAAAAATCAGTTACTGTTGTTTCACAAACTATATCACACATATCCTACCAGCCATATATACTGTATATATATACATACATATATATATATATATATCTTTATTTTGCACTTGCTGCAGCAAGACACAAATGTTGAAAGCACAAACAGAATACAACACAATACAAACAGAAATATTAACAACCAAACCATAAGAACAGAAAATTTTAAACCAGCATGTGACTTACATATTTAGCAAACTTACACATGTATACGATATTCCTTATACTATCATAACACAACGGGCTTGTACAAATTGTCCAGATACTTTGCATGTCAATTACTAATCATTATTTTAATCAAATCGCATATAAAAGATTCAAAGTATTTAAAATGAAGAAACTTGAACACATTGTAAATCATCAGCATGTAGTAGTTATACAGGTAACTGAATGAGGCATTTAAGTATTATGTAAAAAGGGTAAACTACATGTATACTGAACCACTTTAAACCTTATCATCATCATCGTCGTTGTCATCGTCATCATCATCATCATCATCATCATCATCATCATCATCATCATCATCATCATCATCATCATCATCATCATCATCATCATTATCACTTCTTATAAAGTTACCTACTCAACAATCAATGCAATACAGTTATCAAAATACTCATCATCCTACAATAAAAACAGTACTTCACAATAGCATTAGAATTTTGGCAATAAGGCATGTCCCTAAGTGTGCATTCTGAGTAGGGTGGACTGGAAATGTCATAACCAGGATTCTGGTTGGGGGGGGCACTTTGATATTTTCAGGTGAAAAAATTCTTGAATTCTTGAAAAGCAAAAAAAGTTTGTTGCGTCAAGCTAGTGCACTTTCAACTTTTGTTCGTTCTCATACTACCTACCCCACTCCAAACTCAACTGATTTGCACAAATCACACAACTGGTCTCAACCAGAATAGGGGAAGCGCCCCTTCCCCACTGTGGCTACATCAATGAGGCCTAGCACAAACCTTCAGCATTGGTTATCAGTTCCCTAAGAGTTACATCTATACTTTCTGATGGGGGATCAGATTCTTCTGTGTCCAATTAGACTGACATTCAAGCGTTCATTCCATGCAAAGGTATCAGCGATGTGCACAGAAGACATACTTACTGACATTCGTCTTCTGTACTCTTTGACTCGTCAGTGCAGTAAAAGAATCTGCCTCTGAACAGTTGAACTGCAATTACGGCAAATATGAACTGGAAGAGCATGTAGACGACCATGATGTTGAGAACATTCTTCAGAGAATTTACAACGCAGTCAAATACAGCCTACAAGAGAAATGGAAGGGCAAATTACCAGTCAATGAAAACAACGACAGAGACGTTGACAATAACATTGTAGATTTTTAAGATTGTTGTTTCAGTTGAATGACCACGACAACGTGCTAACTGATCCTCGGCAAGAGGTTGTTGGATCTTAGATAGAAAATGAGCTGTCCATTGAGGATCCTTTCTAATAACTTGGACAGGAAAGGAAGGTTAGACAAGAGATTGAAGTTGGTTGGCACTCAGTAGCGTGTAGAGGGGGGCGGGTGGGGCGTTGGCCCCGGGCGCAGACCAGGGGGGCGTAAAAATTGACCCGATGATCTTTTTTTGCTTGTCAGACCTTGGGGGCTGGTGTTTTTTTGGCTCGTGGGCGCACTTTGGACAACTTGGCCCCGGGCGTCGGCCACTCTCTACACGCCACTGTTGGCACTGAGTGGTCAAGTCCAGATTGCCCAAAATGAGAAATGATTGCAGCATGATTTTATGATCCTGGAAATTTACCATTGGACAGCGAGATATATGGGATTGTTGTAAAGAAGGTTTGCAAGAGTTTTGATGGACTTATCAAGCAGCCATTTATGGAGTAGATAAGAACAGCATTGATTAATTATTCCGGAAAGACACGAGAGCAGCAATGATGTCTGTGGTGGTAGGAGTTGAGGAAGGGGGCGGAAGGTGGCAGAGTGGGTTACGTGCTGGAGCGTCAGGCTGACAGAGCGGGTTCAAGCCCCGTTAGTGTCCCTAGTGGCTTTCACACAGGCAGTAATGCCTTCTAATCCACTTTAAATCATGATAAGTTTAAGAGTGACAAACGCTGGAAGGATCAATGATGTGATGGAGGTATAGGAAGCTTAGGATCTGAAGATGATGCAACATTGTGCATGACTTCTTGCATCTCATATCTTCTCGTCAATGTAGTGATAATTACCTACGGCATAGTATGTCAACGGAAGACCAGAGCTTGAACTGTTCTTGCCTAGCAGACTGTCAAGGTTTCTTCATGTCAACTGAGAGTTAGTGACTCAGGGACGTCATTTGGGGGGGGGAAGGGGGGGCATTTGCCCCCCCTGATTTTGAGGGAAAAAATTTTTTTCTTGTGTTATTTAGTATTTAGTTTTTTACATGTCCTAAAGGAGCGCCTGATATGATGTGGAGTAGTCTAGTCTGAAAAGTAACTAACCGTTATAAACGGCTGACGAGCAAAAAAAAAAAAAAGGTCAACTTTTTCGCAAACTTGTAACTTGTCAGGTCAAAAGTGTTTTGCCCCCCCCCCCTGAAAAACAGTGAAATGACGTCTCTGGTTAGTGTTTGAGAGTGCAAGTTTGCTGCCAATGAACTTTAGAGCCTTTCAGTTTAACCAAACGTCTGCTCAACTTGTATCTGGTCATTGGCTTCTGTGGGCCAGTCAGTGTAGATGTTTTGGTCCTCGTTTACAACTGTCTTGCAGTTGAATGCAGACAAAGACTCAAGGAGACTTGTGAATTCACAGACAAATGAGTCGCTAACACGTCGTTATCCAGCTTAATAGATTGTGACAATGATAAAGTTGTACAGCCAGAAGACACTCAGTAGTACAAGTACTCAAGTATTCTCAGTTTCAGCTCTAGTGTAAAAGAATAATTTTTTATATTTTACTAATAAGTCATGGTTTTGAAAATGATCACTTAAAACCTCCAACAAAGGAAGAAAAGAAATAAATTCTTCAATTTGACCGAAAAAATTCTGCAATTTGACCGACTCTGATAACTCTTACCTTTAGTTTCGGGACCCTATTGATTGTTTTCAGCGGTCGAAGAACTCGTAGCACCCTGAGAGATTTAATTGTGTTGAGGTTTTTCCCTGCTCCTTGTGTGTCACTGAACAAACCAGAAGCGTCAAATGCAGTCTTTGAACAGAACAGCATTTCAGACGAAATCATGGACAGGATACAACAGTACATTAGCAAACTGCTTATTTTCAGGTGAATGAGTACGATCCAAGACAATAAAATCAATTCAATTTCACAATAAAAATAGCATGTGACGGTTTGTTACACGATTTCAATATCACATTTAACAAAATCAATAATCATTTGCTTCTGCAATGAAGCTATCCAAGCGTTGTCATCTTTCCTACTTCAATTGCACTTTTACAGTTCAAATTTGCATTAAGTGAGGTGAACAATTCCATTTGAGACAAACTTCTTCCAACTGGTTCTCACACAGGGCAGACCCAACTGAACCACTTTAACCCTTATTATTATCATTATTAATTTGTTAAATTTATTATTATTATTATTATTATTATTATTATTATTATTATCTGGAACAGGAAGTTAGCAGTGGTAACAACGTTGGACAATAGAGCAGGAGGTCGCAGCTTCGAGACCCACAGGAGCCCTAAGGTCAACTCAGCCTTATTCACTGGATAGCGGTGGTAAAATCAGGAGCAGTGGTAGAATGCTGCAATAAATCAAAAGGTACCCTACGCGATGCACTAGCCCCATATCTGTAGTATTGCTCGCCTGGCTGAGGGCTATAGAGACGGAGATTAGTGCCACCCTACGAGCCCGCGAGGCTCGGGAAGGACTTTGACTTTTGACTTTTTGATTAATTAATCTGAGCAGACTATATCCTACAAACTGCTCACAAGAGACAAGAGAAGTAGAAGTGACAGAGAAGATTTACCCAAATCTCCACAATATCCTTTATCAGCATCATCACAGAGGCCTAAAGTTTCTTCAAAAAATACTGCTGCATCACATTAAAGCTGTACGAGATATTCATTAAAAGCCAAGTACTGTTTTGGCCAAATGTGCAAATAGATGCTGATGCTTGGCATACTTGACTGTATCATTACTATGGTCATAGCTTGATACAAAGTTTTATTATAAATGAGCAGCTGGTCTGCTGCTCTACTTGCAAGCTGTACATTTAAGACATTGCAAGCGTTAACTCATGATTGATGATGACGACAATGACGATGATGATGATAATAACTGTGAATAATCATCAAAATTCACCACATGGACAGATAGCAGTTCCAGTGCTAAGAGAATTGTTAAATCTTTCATGAAAAGCAAAAGGTCGAACAAAATAAATCTTGAGATCAAAACTGAAGAAAAGTAAGAGTTAATTAATATCTATTGCTTTCTCTATTTTTAAGCTTTGAATCACATTTATTAGCAGAACATTCAAATTTCATATCTATTCAGATTTTATTTACTGGTATACTTAACCAATGATTAAGTGTACCTATTGCAGCATTGCTACCTGCACAATGCTCATAGTGAACAGAATAAAATTTGTTGTACCGGTAATCACTGTTCAAACAAACAGTAAAGAGTGACAGTACAATAATTTACACATGACAACAAACAAATTACCAATGACGTTTGACACATACGTAAATGAAAATGCAACTAGAGCACATATGACGACCGCTGCATCCAAGATGTTCCAAAGGTCTCGGCAGTAAGAACCAGGATGAAAAATCAACCCTAGATCAACAATCTGCAATAATACATGTCAAAATACCTCAAGATGACTAAACAGGCAACACAATAAAATAAACAGAATCACTGCCTTATTTTCATCATCCTCATCCTCCTCCTCATCATCATCATCACCACCACCATCATCATCACCACCATCATCATCATTACTTAAAATAATTTCAAATGAATACCACTAATCATCAATACCATTCTCACACATTGTCTCATTCATCCATGCTGTTTTGTCATGTTAACAGCTGTACAATTTTCCATTTTGGCAATTAAAGATTAAAGAATATTTTCCTGTCCCTCAAAATCATTTTAAACATTGAATAAGCTATATTTATTATATCATGGGAAGCATGCAGGAAATTGAAAATTGAAAGAGCATCAGGAATAAGTAAGAGAGGTTGATTCATAAAGTGAACAGTCTGGAAAGCTAACCATTGCATCCATCAAGAGCAGACTAGAAGACATTAAAGATACTAGAGCCAGATAGCTAATTATGTTGGGAGAAAAAGAAGCATCATCTGACAACCAAAATTCCATCCCCAATTAAAATTATAATTTAGCATATATTCTCATGAGAGATATAACTTCTATATAAGCAGTGATGGGCAAAAGTTAACTAAAAATTAGTTAACTTTTAGTTAAACTACTTTTTCTTAGTTGCATCAAAAGTTAAACTGGTTGGGTAAAAGTTTAGTTAAGGCATTAGTTAAACTGTTTTTTTTAGTTAACTGGCTAATAGTTAAACTTCAGTTATTCAGGTTCTATGCCACTTTCAGCACAGGCTAAGTCACGCGTAGGCTCTACTTTTTCATGTCAACCGCATAATTACCTGTTTCAATTATGAATTATTATTGTTATTACCATTATTATAATTATTATATTTATTGTTAAAATTGTGCTATATGAAATTATAATCGTTAATCGTGTTCATTGCAGCTTGTAGCTTAGTTTTACTGGCTCAGTAGCTCATGTCAAAGTTAAAAAGTTAAAGTTATAAGTTAAACTGCTTTTAATTAGTTATCAGTTAAAGTTAAACTACTACAGTGAAAAGTTAGTTACTTAAAAGTTAAACTGCTTGATTGCAAAAAAAGTTTAGTTAAAGTTTAACTTAAAAAAAGTTAGTGCCCATCACTGTATATAAGTGACATATGCTAAAGCACCATTGAATTTGGTCTTAACCATGTCCACTGCAACTGTTTTATATGGGCCTGATAGGGGGAATTTCCCCCTCCCAAATCACAAAATCACAAAAATCCCCACCAAAGTCCCAGCACTGACACACATTTTTGCATTGAGCTGTGTCTCTTCCCCTCCAGCCTAGTCAATCCCCCCTCCCCCCCGCCCAAGGCCTGGGGCCTGAATAAATGCTACCCACTGCACGATTTAAAAGTGTCTCAATAATAATAATAAAAATAGATATTCAGTGACATCAATTTCCTGCCTTAAGTATGAGTTCAATCGTGAAAACTCCGGTGAACACAAAGTCGAAGTAGTTGAGAATGGAGTTTCGGACTGATCTATCACGTACTGGATCTTCAGCAGCCAATGCTACGCTACTAGCACAGATGACGATCATTATGAAAAGATCGAAGTACCGAAGATTCACCACAAAATGGCAAAATCTTCGAACCCTAAGAATAAACAAATGAGAATATGACACTATTAGCGTGACACACCATTCACCACCAATGCTGTTGCCATCATCATCATCATCATCATCATCATCATCATCATCATCATCATCATCATTGTCTTTGCCTTCATACTCCTCATTACCACCACAACCACCACCAACCTCATCATCAACACTGCCACCACAATCATCATCACCATCATTATCATCATTATTATCATCATTGTCGTCATGACCATTCATCACCACCACCATCATCAGCATGAGCATCAGCATAATTTCTTCTCTTTCTTTTTGATCACAGTTAATTCGTATCTGCAGCTGGTCAGAATCACAATTAAACCCACTGTCAACGCCGCTGCCTATTGTTGCTAACGTCATCGACAACATCCAAACTCATGACAGACCCTAATAAAGGACTAATCTAATTATTCTTAATACACCAAATCAATGCAGCTACAGACTACAGTAGTCACAAAAGAAATTACATGCCAGGCAACAAAACACAATGCCTACTATTAACAACACAAACTCATACAATTACAATCGTACATACGGATTCGTTGGACCAAAAATGAACATGGAACTGTATGGAAGCATAGGTTTGGGTGTTCCTTCAAAACCGCTTGCCTCTTCTTCTTCCTCTTCCTCCTCATCTTTATTACCTAAGGAATCAATAAAAGAAATAATAATATCAGGGCTGGTGTCAAAATCTTTAATTATATCAATAATATCAACCTCAGTATGAGTTTCCCTTGTGCTGTTTTCCATTAGAAAAGATAGGGTTTTAATTAAACAAAGTAGTTATGCAGATGATTATATTTGCAAGCGTATTTCTTTATCTCAACTAGCGAAGTTCATCTGTATGACAAAACATACCAACCTTCCAAACTTGCTTTTTTTGAGTTGGCAGAAAAGGTCACTTGTGTGTTGATCATGTTAGTCTTCAAATTTCCACTGTTAAATTAAATATTACAAACTGATTCAACTTAATATTGCATACTAAATTACTAAATTTAATGGCATAGAAAAAAAATTGCAGTCCCAACTGCAGCCTATTGGTGGCATGGTAGTTCATCTGCTCTTCATTCGGCCATGTCAGTCATGAGATGAGATCTGATGTCTAAGTCTCTTGCTGTAGCAGAATGCATTGGTTCAATTCCAATCCAATCAACTGCTATAGCGCCACTTCACAAATGTATAAAAGAATCAGCCGATGGCTACCAAATCCTACTCAAATAAGAAAAAGTCCGAATTCAGAATATCAGACTAGACAGGCGGATGGATGCGCTAGGGCAAAAAGATGGGTTTCTGGCCTTGTCCTAAAATTTGATTGAGAATTTTCAATGCACGCACGCTGAGACAATGGAAGCGACTACCAAGAAAGCAAAGATGCCAAAACGGCCCTAGTTTGGCAGAGTGAACAGAGCATTGCAGATGAGCATCCAGTTGAGAATTTGTTTGTTTTCACGGAGAGTTTTGAAAAGGGGCACTTGAGTTGATTGCAATAGAGGGTTCTGCAAACCAGGAGACAGAATTTGAAATGTATCCTCTTTTTAATGCAAAGCCAATGGAAATTCTTATACATTTGCATGGTTATGCACTCTTGTCGAGGTTATTTATGTTCCGGACGCTCACACAGTCAAAGCAGCTGTGAATATGTGGTGTAATGAAAATTGGCAAGAAAAATTGGCTATTGCCCTAATGAAAACGGGCAAATAAGCATGAAACCACCCTCTTTCTCTGAGAGAACAACAATGGATGGCATACCTGTACCTTCATCTTTACCACAGCATTAGCAATGACATGTTTCATTTCTATGATCACATCATATTACTTATAGTTGGGTGACCGCATTGGTGCCTTTATATTGATCCATATTACTGGATGAACTCGATGATTACATGGCCGCTGGCAAAACTGCAATCTCTGCATTGACTCTGATCAAAATTAATCAAAAGAATTAGCTCATTACACATCGAATGCATCGGTCCTTAGGTTCAATTCATTTGCCGAACTCGGATAACAGATGTTGATTTCGGTAGGATCGAACATCGCTGGAGCTGCAGCAGATAATTGATTCTCCAGCTCTTTCTTTCGCTAAGATGAACGAACAAATTGACAAATATTTCCCAACGGCATCTTCTAACCAACAGCACATAAGAAGTTTAGAAAGCAAAGCGCGTCGTTCATGAAAAACCTATAGACCCATCTATTCCATCATTCTTTATGAGTGACTCATGTCAAAGTGCCCTTGACTTCGGTCTACCATGCATACAGTGCTACATAAGTTGTCTCAGTAATAATAATAATAATAATAATAATAATAATAATAATAATAATAATAATAATAATAATAACAACAACAATAATAATAATAATAATAATAATAATAATAATAACAAATGCAAGAAATGAAAGCCATACTTATTAATGCTCACAAAAACAGTTCTTTGTAATGCTCTATGGCTCACAACAAACATCCACCAAGGACAAAATATATCTGAATGCAATGCTCTAAAACAAGACAGATTATTATTGTTATTGTTATTATTATTATATCATTGCTAATGCTGTTATTATTATTGCTATTGTTACTATTATTTCTAATAATAATTATTATCACTGCACTGTTTCAACTGAGCTACTTACAAGCAGACCCAAAGAAATAGACTGAACAGTTCATAACAGTTCAATCAATCAATCAAATCTGTTTATTAGTATCAAGAAAATATCAATGACAGAACCAGTGTCACAAATTTATAATGTAAAAGAGTTATACAGGCATAAGGTCAGTAAATAAATAAAATTACTACATATGAAAGATTTAAATTTATAAAATTACAGTTGACATTTAAATGATTTAGAAACTAAAGGGAGAAGCAGGAGAAGAGAAACATTCTCTGTTCAAGGCCTGCTTTCCCAGTGAACCAGTAAGCTTATACTAACTATGGACAGTTAAACAGAGTAAGGCATGAAAATTAGCCATAATTAAAATGCAACTCTTATTGACAGTCATATGAATGCTCAAACTAATTAGCCTTAACCTGCTTTTTAAATCAATAAATCAATATGTGTCTGTTAAGTGTCATAAACAAAGATATTTTTACACACACACCCTCCAACATCCCCCCCCCAATTTGAGACCGACACACCCACATTTTCCCCAATCCAAACCTGAGATGCACCCTAACACCATCCAACACCCCCACCCCAATTTAAGACCGACACCCCCCAAATTGATAATCCTAGAAATAACCCTGGGTTCATAAATCACCAAGTAAACTTTGCCAGACTTTTGAAGCAGATAAAGAAAATGCATGTTCACCAAAATGTATGGACCAAATGTGGTCGTATCGGTTTTTTATGATCGCCACATAGAAATTTACATAAACAATTTAAGCATTTACATAATATTGTGTAGGGCTCACCAGAAAATATTTTTCCAAAAAACCCTTTATAAATCCACATAATATAAAGATTCAGACTGCATTCATTTGGCTCTAATACAACACGATAAGCAGTAGCAATGAGCTAAAAGCTACTCAGAACTTTCCCCAAATAATACACCAGGTATGTAATAATAATAATGTAAGTAATAATAATAATGTATGCTATAATGCATAAACTCCATCCCAGTTGAAAAACAGAAAAATTCATTTTGTTTCAGTGAGTGGGCGCCCGGGACCAAGTCGATAAAAAAACATATTTGACGAACAAAAATAAGGTCACTGAGTTAATTTTGGTACCCCAATCTGGTCAGAGCTCGGGGCCACCGCCCCCCTCTGCACATGCTACTGTTTTGTTTAAATGCTATAAGGCCTGTAATACACAGTAATTACTCATTATCACAATTTGTTTTTACTTTTTCGTTTTGTTCCTCTGCCTCTTCTTCGGCAGCGGTTAGTTCCTGCGCATTGGCGAGGTTGTCGACAGCAATGGCGAGGAAAACATTCAGCAGAGTATCTTAATATCCATACATCAATTCAAATGATTCAGAATTCAAATGGTTTGAAGTAATCAAACCACACCAAGATATCCCACATTATTCCAAATTAATATTTGTTTAAATTAAAGAAGTTTATATCAAGTATACTTTAGCAGAGGTTGTAGTGATCATCGCACGACGCATATGTTGCCCACACAATTGGACGCATCTTAAAGTGTTATGCCTAATTGATATCATAGTTGATGATAAGAGGCGCTTAGTAGATGAGTACCTAATGGAAGAACATATAAGTAAGGAAGTAAATTCTCATGGGTTTATATAGTGCTTTGGAAAGCAGCACAACAGTAGTTGCTTATTCTTATTATTATGCTCAGCCTTTCTTAAAATAGCTATAGGATAGATGAATGATCAGCCAGACAATGGTCAATGTATCCTGAGGACAGTGAGGCTATGTTGTTACAGCTATGGAGGAAATGATTTTAGAAAAAGGAAGGATTTAAGCTTAGACCTGAAGACTTGAGTAGATAATGCAGGAATAATAGGAAATGAGGATTCAGATTTCATTTTTTGAAAGTGCCCAAGGCTGCGGAGGGAAGATGGGATATGCAGCAGACGGCCACACAAATGCAAAACAGTAGAGCAAAGTCTTGATACAGAAAAGAAAATGACGGCTTCATGAATAAATGAACAATGATTTTCATAACAGCCTTAAAATTCAGCAGCTCCATCAACTCAGCTGCATTCAAACATTTCAAAAGGATACAGTTGCCAAACAGAACAAGGATGATGAAGTACAGCGAGTACAGCATTCCAAAACGACTCACGCCTCCTTGTGACCGAATTGCATTAAACATTACTTCGTTCCAGTCTTCGCCAGTCAAAATCTAGGATGGGACACAACTACTCAAGTTATTTTACAGAAGAATACTCTGAATTAATATTAGATCAGCCAGACTTCACAGTTATGTCAACAACAGGCCAAATGACACTTCTGTTACTCAGACTAATTATATGACTTGATTCACAGTCATTATTATTTAATCAGTTATGACATGCTCCTTCTGGGAAAAAGTCATCATCATTATCAGGTTCTTTGTCTTGAGACAGGTTTAGGGCTCCATTGTTTCCATTCATCTCTGTGCCTTGCCTCTTCTTTGATTTCTGCGTAGGTTTTGTATGGCCATGTATCTGTCTTCATCGCCAAGTTGAACAGAATCCTCCTTGGCATGCGTTTTGTCTTTTTTCCTGATATACTTCCCTCTATCTGTACATCAGTTATATTGAAAATGAAAACAAACCTGAAATACTGTCAGCAGAGCAACTGGAAATGTATCAAAATTGCTGGCAGGACGGCCATCCTCAAAATTCCACCTAAAAGCAAAGCAATTGTTCTAAAAAACAACACCCTTAATTTCTATCTTTGCAATACTGAGTTTGCCCGTACCATCAGATCAAAAATCAAAATTCGCTATTTGAAGATTGTGTTAGGGAGAATCAAACACTAGTCAAGTGAATCTCGCCTAGAAGCAAACCAGATATTAAATTGAATGCAAGAGGGAGGCAAACCATGTGCAAAATGGCAACAAAAGGTGGAGAGATCATATACTAAACATACGGTATACAACATATACTCAAGTCTTCTTTATGTGTCGTCCTCTATCAGAGGGTTGACAGTCATTTTCCTCCATTTTTTACCTATCTATCTTCTATCTTCTGCCTATCTTCTACCTTATCTTCTCTATCTTCTGCTGCTCTTTTTAGGGCTCCATAGTTCTTTGTGCCTGTCCAGTCAAAGATATCGTCCATTCAGCTTCTTCCTGGTCGACCCTTTCCCTTATTCCTTCTATTCTACCTTCCGTTATTATAAGAGGCAAGTAACAAGCTGAACCTCTCATGATTTGATCAGCGTAGCTATTATTTCCCATCTAAACATTGCTGTTGTTTTGCTTCTTTCTAGGACTCTTTCGTTTGCTACCTTGTCCATTCAATGATTCTCAGGATCCTTCTGTAACACAATAATTCAAACGCCCTGATTTTTTTCATAATCTTCCTGTTTATTGTCCAGGTTTTGCATCCATAAGTCAGCACTGGGAAGAAGTAGCATTGGATGAGCCTCTTCTTGCACTCAATGTACAATAGTGAAATTAGCTTGAGTACACTTTTAAAATGTTATTTCGTATTATTAAATAAAGTTCAACTCTATTTAAAGGAAAAGTGACAAAAAAATCACAGTCATTGATATATTGAGAGGATTTTAATTTCCAAGAGCTGAATATTCCACTCAGTTATTTATCAATTTTCTGCTTTAGGTTCTAAGCCAGGTTATACAACTCGGAACTTACTCTCCACCAAACAGCTGCATTCCAAGCAGAGCAAAGATGAGTATGAAAAGGAAGAGCAAGAAGAGCAGCGAGACAATTGAGCGCATGCTGCTCAATAGGGATATCACAAGATTCCGAAGAGCTGTCCAGTATCTGTTGAAAACAAATGGCATCAACAAATCCAGAAATTATCTTTAAAAACTGGCCATCAGCAGTGTTTATTCTAGCCACCTTGACATTGGGGGGATTTTGAAATGTTTGGGGGGCAAGGTCTGAGTCTCCACACTTTTGGGGGGATTTCCATCCCCCAGCCAACATATAAAATTTGGGGAGGAATTTTAAAACTTTGGGGGTGGGTGGAAATTCCCCCCAGAGAAGGCCTAGAATAAACACTGGACCATCAGTCAGAGGCGTCAATCTGTAGTAAAGTTTGTGAGGGTCCACCTGTTGTTGTGCCAGCTTGTGCTATGTTAAAAGAGTGCACCATGGATCTTTTAGCATAATTCTTATTCAACTTACTTATTGCTTATTAATGTTCCCAAATACTATTTCTGGAGACGCTCTCGTGGTCGACCAAGGATCCGATGGATTGATCAACTTCGCCGGGACAGCAACAATTACACTCCTCCTTCCACGCTGTGGCGTCATGCCATCAGTGGCGTAGCGTTCACTTGTGCCGTCTATGGCTCCTGGCAAAAATACCGCCCCAATTTCATTCTTATTACACCTGACAAGCCAAAAAAAGATCGTCGCCGCAAAAATTATAAATTTTGCCGCCTCTTCGCCACAATTCCTCGACAAACCCGACAAGCAAAAAAGGTCGCTTCCAAAATTTGCCGCCCCCATCATGTGTGCCGCCCATGGCTAAAGCCATAGTAGTCATTGGAACGCCACGCCTCAGCGTGCCATCCTCCGTGGCCATGGTTCCGAGGCAACGCAATGACTCTCCGCTGGCCGCGCAAGAAGATGATGAGAAATACCATTTGCTGATTATATCTATTATCTATACAACGCAACAATTTATTAAATAATCGTACAACTGCACAATTTAGATTTATTCAGATTTTTGTGAGGGTCCAATGCCTTATGGACTTTCACAACCACATTTTTGGGAGAGTCCGGACCCAAGGACCCTCACGGGACTGACGCCACTGCCATCAGTAATGGAAGAGCTGCACAAGTAAGAATAAATATTGTAAAAGATTGGAACAAATAAATACAAGTATTTTGAGCTGTGCATTTGTTATATACATGAACAGTTGAACACTTAGCAGAAACATACATAACATATGCAGTTATGCACATTATATTGTTCTTTTGTCATAATCACCACTGTCTTTCATAGTTATCATTACCATCATCGACTCAGCAACCGTTGCTATCACAACCATCAATGTCTGTGTCACCACTGCTAATCTGCTAATAACTGCTTATACAATCTGTCTCTTAGCATTCTTTTTTAGGCTCCAAAAAGCAGAAATAAGTGCCAAGTTGAGATGGATTGACAAGTCAAATGAAAACATGTAGTCCAATAATTTGGTTTACTGCCTTAAGCATATCGGATGGAGCTTAGCAGTTGAGGTTTAAGCCCCCTCTCCACTGGAGATCAAAAATGTTAGCGTTTGCCAAACTTTCCCCACTGGTAGTTGGCATTTTGGGACTGAGAGTAGACTAAGCCCAAAATCTATTGGGCAAATTTTTAAAACTGGAATTAGGCCTAAGTCTTTTGATGCAGAGCAATGTTCCCTCTAAGCTGTGCGCATGTGCGCTTGCACACAGGTCGCAAAGCAAGCGCACAAAGCAAAGAATGGAGCGCACACATTTTATAAAAATGGTCTAGATATTGCTGGATTGGTCTAATCTCTAATGGATTGGTCTGTTACAATGGATTGGTCTATATAATGGATTGGTATATTGCTTTCATATATGCACGTACTTATTGATAAAGATTCACGCTTTGTGTGAACTTGTAACGGCCCCATACAATTATACTAACTTCTGGTCTAGACAATGGGCAAAACGCCTTTTATTTAAAGATTTGTGCAAAGCAGCGGTTCCAATTAAACCTCGATAAAATTAAAAGAACAGAAAGCCAGCGGCGGCGTAGCGTGGTCTCGTGCCGCCCATGGCTCCTGGAAAAAATGTCGCCCAAACCTGCTGCTATTATAACTGACAAGCAAAAAAAGAAAAGGTCGTCGCGGCCGAATTTGCCGCCCCTTCTGAATTTTGTCGCCCCTTCGCTAAAACTAGGGTGCGCAGATGGAGCAGTGGTTAGCGCACTGGTCTGCCAATCCCGAGGTCCGTGGTTCAAATCCCGGCCGCGGCAGAAACTTTTCGGTTGTTTCTGCCCCAAGAGCCCCCAGTCGACTCAGCTGTGAATGAGTACATCGGGTGTTAACTCGGTGGAAGGAAAGGCGGCGAGGGAAAGGCTGGCAATCCGCCCTCATTCAGCCCTTGCCGTATAAAACTGAAGGCGCTAACCCTTCGGTTCCCGACGGGCCCGCGATGGCCTATGGGTTGTACCTTCGCTAAAACTCTTCGACAACCTAGCTGACAAGCCAAAATTTTTCAAAAATAAAAAAGTCATCGCCGCTCAATTTGCCGAAAAAGGTCATCGTCGCTCAATTTGCCGCCCCTTTCAAATTTTGCCGACCCTACGCTAAAACTCTCCGACAACCTGACACGCAAAAAAGGTAATCGCCGCTCAATTTGCCGCCCCCTTCATGTGTGCCGCCCATGGCTCGAACCATAGTAGCCATTGGCACGCTACGCTACTGAAAGCCAGTGATAGAAATGTCTTCAAATAGAGATTTCAAATCATTGACGTAAACGTGGAAGAAAAAGTGTGGAACTGAGCCCTGCATGTACCCTCCCCAATCCCTATTGTAGTCTCTAACAAATCGGGACTTGCGCCTATAGAGGCCTAATAGAAGTTTAGGCTTATGTTTGAAATGAAAACAAACAGCCACTTCATTTAAGAGTTCATGGTTGCCCTTGATTGTGAACAGTTTCAAGAGCTAGCAAAACGAATGGATATAGGAGGAACATGTCGAACATTCAGCGCAAAATGTGAACTGCAATTTAGCTTTATGAATGTGTTGAAGAACAAGAGAAGGAATCGATTAGAGAAGGGTTTCCCAAACACTTTGGAACTACGGCCCACTTCAGCGGTGTTTGTAACGTGAGACGACTCGTGACCCTAATAATTTTACAGGTAATATCAAAAAAACATGCGTTGCGCCATCTGGTGAACGTTGGCTGAAAGGAATCCTCTGCGTTTGAATAAATGGCAAAACAATAGCTCTGATTCAATTCGAATAAAAATATGTCAAATATATTAGGCAAAATTATTCATATTTTTGCCAAATAAGACAAAATGAGATAAATAAATACTGAAATCTCTTGAAATTGTCTTCTTTAACACTTCTGCTAGGAACATACCTTTATTATGCGTCTTAAAAATTCTATGAATATGGCAAAATCGCTTAACCGCTAGGATAAATTCAATCCTATTTATTGTTACTGGAATTTCAGAGCAAAATGATCGGATACGCTTTCCTTGCGCTATTGAGAAAAAAGACTAATGTTTGCAAGTACTATGGTCAGGGTTTAAACCCAAACTTTTTGGAACTGTGCGTCGCACTTCAGCGGCTGTGTAACATGCCGCGACCCTGCAAACTTACTGTCAACTAAATTAGATAAAACACTAAACATTTTAATATAAGCCGTATATGAAGTGCTGCAGGCATATACATTTCTTAAAACCTTAACTTACTTGCAACTTTCAAGGCTTGTGACATTGTGGCATTGGTTAGAAAATGCTTTTGAATCTAATTTCGCGCTACTACGCGACCCACTAGACTGAGCCCTGCGACCCACTTTTGGGTCGCAACCCACAGTGCAGTTTGGGAAGTACTGAGTTAGAGGAATGCCATTTAGACGTGATGATGTGCATTATAAGAGTCATCTTCTAATGGAGGAAGCGTAACTGACCTGGATCGAATGGGCACATAGTAAGGATCAAAGAGAAACACTAAAGGTATGAAAATCATGACCCCTTTACAAATTTGTAATGCTTGATTTGTGATGCTTGAATTTTAAACCAATGAATGTCTTATATGGTTAAACTACATATAATCATAGTCGTAAACTATTATTATAGTCCTCTAGACTCGAGCACCAACGTTTTGAGAGGCTACCATAGGAAAGGGGAAGGTACAGTGTCGGTTCCAGGATTTCTTGGTGGGGGATGAAAATAGAAGGGAAAATGAATAAATTAACTTTACCAAAAAAAGCTGACAAAAGGGAATTTTATCCTCAATTTTACTAAGCTTTTACCGCGAAAAGTAGGTTGACAAGCAAAAAGGTCATCCGCAGTTTTCCCCCGTAGTTTTACTAGACTTTTACCCAAAAATAGGTTTCACAAGCAAAAAATAAGATTTCTATGAAAATTTTGCACACAAGATATTTCATGCACACACAGACTACAAAAAATTAGAGGGAGCATTGATGTAGAGCCTCTAGAAGACCTATGCCCAACAAGTGCACTCTTTACAGTGGCTCTCACACAGGGCAGTCCCTACTGAACCACTTTAAACCATGTTATATTATATTATTATATTATATTATTATTACGCAGTCTAATTCATCAAGAATCACAATGGTACAGTAAAACCTCTAAAAAATGTATGCCAGTATATGACATTATGGCTAGGGCTGCAAGAAAATCATGAAATCGACGGTTGCCGTGAATGCCGTGATTTTTTTCAGTGTGCCGTGATTTTAATCCATTGCCGTGGTTTTGCGTCACGGCCGTGATTTTACCGTAATTAATTAATTATTGATTGCACACAATTTCCTTCATTGATAATAAATTATCATTAATCAATATTAATCATTGACATCATACAAAGGATTTGCATGCAAAATTATTAATCTCTTTCTTCCTAGCTCTAAGTGAATTAAAATAATAATTATACTAATATATAATATATTAATTTAGTATAAATCATAAATTAATATAATTAGTACGTGTTTCCTTTGTTGATAACATTATAATTATATCATGTCTATGGTGAGTGATAATTTGGTAAATTTTAATGGATGAAGTTCTGTTGATACTGAACGCATTGAAGCCAATACACAACAGTTAATGCTTCACAGCATCAGACTTCAAGTGACAATAAGTTGGTTCTGCAAGTCATGGCTACGGTTGCCAGATACCTACACGTCCAAAGGAGGACACCAGAGGCCACATAGGAGGACAAAGGAGGACAAAGGAAGTAGGTTGTAAAATTCACAAAACACACATTCAATGGTGCAGAGAGGGTTGCCCCATCGCCCGGGGCGAAGGGCATCGCACCCCTGAAAACTTTTGGCTTGCATCATCGATCAGATAAAATATATTTACAAGCAAAAAAGTCATCGGAATCAGTTTATCTTCTTTGCCCATTGAGCATTGATCTTCCATGATCATGTGCAATTGCCAATTACATGGCCTAGTTGACCAACATTCATGTCAGTAGATGATAAGAGCAAAAAGCCGGATATTTTCCCATTTCAGACCAATGCCTGCCGGACGAAGGACACTAGGTCAAAAAGGAGGACATGTCTTCCTTTTGCCGGACGTCTGGCAACCCTTGTCATAGCCAGGGCGCGATTTGTAGGGGGAAGGGGGGGAATCTCCTACCCCCCACTGCCCAACTGCATCCACCCTACTGATCCAGCCCACCACCACTACATCCCCATTGCTACATTTCCCAACAACTACATCCCCCAAGCTCGACATACCCCCCCCCCACTGCTCCAGGTCACAAATCGCACCCTGGTCATAGCAGCATTCAATGCTAGACACTGGATAAATCAGATGCGCCTGGATGACTCTTCCTATGAGATTTAAACAATTTATACACTATAGACCATAGTTTATTAGGGCTATAGGGCCTACTTAACAATTAAGACTTGCGCTTAATGTTTTCATGTTCATTTGCAATAACAGTTTTACTTTATTGATATTTTGATGCTATATATAGAATACATATATATATATATATATATATATATATATATATATATATATATATATATATATATATGCATATATGATCTCGTTTTATACTTTGTTTACTCTTTTACAGTTGCAGTACACTCTGAAGGTGACACGCCGTGATTTTTCCAATTAAAAAACAACCATGAATTTACCAAATTTTTACCGTGATTTTCTTGCAGCCCTAATAGAGACATTTTTAAAAACACACACACAAAAGAGATGAGCGCATACCTGGTTACTTTGAAAATTCGAAGAAGCCTCATCGCCCTTAAAATGCTAATGCCAAATGAACTATCCTTGTAGAAACAAGCCCAGACGACTTCAAACAGACTGCCCGCTATGACCTGTTCAAAGATGCAGCTAGGTTTAAAACTGCTGATGAAAATTTCAATTTTCTGGCTATCGCTAGAGACAAGACCAATTTTCGTTCATCATGAATGCATGAAAAGGGCATATAGCGCCATCTGTCGCCAAAAATTTCAATCCACAAAAATGGGAAACAACAGTTTTCCAGCATTAGGAACTCATTGAATCGGTAAATTATTCAAAAATTACAATTTGCCAAATAAATCAGACGATTTGATCTTACAATTCTGGCAATGTCACTAATTATTTGATTCTCATAAACCTAAAAAAATGGCAAAAATCATCAGAATCAAATTTTATGGCTGGTCACACAGACCAACAATTAATTGTTCTAACAGGGAATTTTTATTTCCTTTACAATCTTTAGTGAAACTAATAGATTTTATATGCCGAAAGTGAATAAAGTGAATATGCATTTGAAATTTCTGTACCAATTAAGTCTGAGTATCCATTCATGATTATGCAAATTTAGGATATCAAAAACGCCTCAATCTATAATAGAAATTTATGTATCCATTTTGTGGGACCTAACAAAATCTGCAAATTTTAAAATAATTTCTGCGATCAGCTTCACAAAATCTATCAGTTACACAAGAAATTATGAAGGAAACAAAAATCTTGTTTGCCAAGACTATCAAAGGAAAATTTTACAATTTGAACCAAGGTTTTGAGAACAAATTTTCTCAAAATTGAGAAATTTTCATGAGATACAGATGACTGGAAGAGTAACCACTGTAAAATAGGTCCATTTTATTATGGATTAATTGCAGAAAAAGGACAGAAAATCAACAAAAATGTAACTGCTAAAATGAAGCAGGAAATGTAAAAGCATAGGAATCAAAACCTCAAATCCAATTACTTCATGACTGAATCTTGTTAATGGTAAAACAAGGGAGGTTTTAACAAACACAATATAGATGATGCAATGATTACTCATAGCACTCATTACTCTGAAATTCATGGAATTGCACACCAATATTCAGTGTTTTATCCATACTCCAGGCCTTTGGGGGGAGGGAAATTGAGGCTTTCGGGGGAAAATCGACTTGGTTGGAGGGGAAAAGACACAGTTCAATGCAAAATTTGTGTAAGTGTTGGGATTTGGGGGATTTTGAGGTTGGGGGAATCTCCCTCCTAACAGGCCTGTATAAAACACTGCCAATATTACTAATTATGAAGAACACCTTCAGTTTGAGCAGATGTTTCTAAACTTGGATAATAATTGGCACACATTCAAGGTATTTTTATCTACAAATATGGGAATCATAATTAATGGAAACAATAATTATTGTCTGTAAAGCATAAGGAAGATTTCAGAACCCCGGCTAAATTACATATTTTCAACCAAAATACGTATAAATAGCTAACAGCTATTTGTACATTAAAATAAACTATGAATAAAAACTAATAATAAAATGATTGGTAAAGGAACAGAAAATCAGGCAAAAAGTCTCTCTAAATCTCTAAAATAACGACAGAAACGGGAATTGGAGTAAACTGGATGAGAGGAAAATGTGGAAAACGCTTTTTATACTCACCAGACAGTCAAATATATTGAATGAAGACTGAAAGTACAAATGTAAACCTAGTCCGTACATCTTGAGCAAACCCTCACATATAAACAAAGCCAAAAAGACAAACTCTGCATAGTCTACAATGCAAAGCAGAAACGCGATCACAGATACCATCTGGTTAACACGGTTGTTCTAAAGTAGGGATATTCAAATGGCGGACCGCGGGAGAGATCCGGCCCGCCATGAGATTAAAATGGCCCGCGAAGATAATAAAACAATAAATAGCTTTTTATTCCTCATACTTGCGAAATATTTGTTGGTTTGTTTTCAACTTACCTGTATTCTATTACTTAAAAACTATAAATTTGTGTCCAAGAAATATATTTACCTGACCTTCGGGTACCAGTCGAATAAAATAATTTGACCCCTCATGAAATTCAGTTGAATGCCCTGTTTTAAAGTCTACAGAGTAAAACTGAGAAATAAACTATAATAAAAAATAAGATTTGCAAAGTACTCTGAAAGTGAATTCTACCATAAATTCTATTGTTAATCAGTAACGTTCTGATGATGATTCTAATCTGTCTCTTCTGATTTTGATTTATGCATCACTGAAAAGGCTGTCATGACAAACAGTAAATCAGGAAAATCTCTATTCCAGTCACAAGGCTGCCATGACGGGAACAGAAATTTTACGAATGTTGTGGACCGCTAAAAGTTGCTGGCCCACTTGACTAATCAAGACACGGAAAGTCTAAACATGTAATCATGGCTGGAATATTATAGCAGTAGAGATTTCCCAAGGGTCAAATGAAGATCACCGTTGACAGACGGTGGTCAAATATTGGAACCAAACGTGATGCAGCAAAATGAAATACTTCCTATGTACCAACATCACACACTTCAAATTTCTCATTCTCATATTCGAGACATCTATCACGTCAGATATCTACTTCCCAGGGATTTTTTCAGAGGGAACGCACGGGAACGACGTTCCCACACCTTTTTTCCAGATTGTATATACTGCATAATTATGGACATGTAATAATGCGATTGGGAAGTTGGGAACGTACAGGTACGGCGTTCCCACATCCGTATTTTTCAACTAGCCAATGCAGTGGTATCTTGTAGCCTAGATTACTGCAATTCTCTGCTTTTTCGGCATCACAAATTCAATTATGCAGAAACTCCAGAGAGTACAAAATTCCTTAGAGTCATATCCAAAGCTCCCAGATTCGAACTTATAACTCCAGCTAGACAGTCCCTACATTGGCTTCCTATCGAATACCAAATTAATTATAAAATCTGTCTTTTGGTATTTAAAACCATATTATATAATGAACCCTATTACCTTAAGATGCGACTTATCCCTCAGCCTACTAATCACTCTACTAGGTATTCGGCAGGACTTTCATTTGTTGTTCCTTATTCTCGCACAGTCATTGGCACTTGTTGTTTCTCAGTGTGTGGCCCTATATGCTCTGGAATTCATTAACAATATCACTTGGTATAACTAGCAATTTATCGTCTTTCAGATCCGGTCTTAAAACATATGCATTTTGATTGGCTTATCCCCTTAGATTGCTCCCCCGCTGTTCTGACTGATCTTCCGCATTGACCTGGCTCTAATTCGATTTGGATTTGGTGCGCCATCGGCTGATGCCCTAGGCATTATGATAGTGACACCAAGGAAGTTTGGTGAATTGATTTTGGTGATTGATTGATTGATTGATTGATTGATTGAGTGATACTAAAGAATTTCATTCTATAATTGCAGATTTTCCTTCACTGTAATATAAAAAAATAATATAATAATAATAATAATAATAATAATAATAATAATAATAATAATAATACATCTATATACACCTGCACTTTTACGCCACAATTCATTTACAGCTGAGCATTTTGCTAAAAGGATCTAAAATTCAATGCAATCTTTTCAGTTTTCACCTCAAAAAACATTAGTCATGTCAAGTGTGAAAACAAAAATGTACGTATTCCCAATTTGTAGACTTTCATCCGTCATCAACTTTGCAATCTTTGTTCATATCAGCAGCGTACTGAATTATGTATAGTTTATAATAATAATTTTGAGTGTCACAATAGCAAAAACTAAACACAACTCGTTGACTGCACAGAAGTTTCTCTTTGACGACCTGAAAATACTTACATAAAAACAAGGTGAGAAAGGGCGGTTGACCGTAATGTTCTATGGCGACAAACACTGTGTTGAGAAAAACAAGCATGATGACGATCCAATAAAAAGTCTGACACTTGACCAAGTGACGCACTCGTATCCTAAAGAATTGATATTCAGAAATAGATGACATGACATGGCATGACAGCTATTTATCACTGGCTGTTGTTACTGTCTGTGACCGGTGCTTTTTTCAAATCTCGGTCTTTGACTCTGACAAACTAGCTATGAGTTTCTTTCTATCTAACAGTTAAATGTTGAGATCAACTATTCTGATTACACATCAATCAAATCCACCGATATTCACACATTGGCCATGATCAATTTTAAGTTTTTCCCAACTCAAATCCATTGATATGTACACATTGGCCATTAAGTTTTCCCAAAAATGTACTCCCAGACCAAATGTTTTGAATACTAGTGGAAGTTGTCTTCAAAATGAGGGAGTCTAAGTAGAACACTGGCTATGACCCAAACCTTATTAAAGTTTCATTCTGAAAGTTTCAGTTGAAAGTTGCTGCAAAAAAGCATGGAATTAGCATAATACTGTTAGGGCGAATTAGATTAAACCTACTGAAAACACGCACAAGATAAGATCATCTAAAAATTCTTCCATGTAAATGTGATATTTTTAAAGCAAGTGAAATAAAGTTGAGAAAGCCACTCTATTATTATTATTATTATTATTATTATTATTATTATTATTATTATTATTATTATTATTATTATTATTATTATTATATTATCATCATCATCATCATCATCATCATCATCATCATTATTATTTCCCAACCCAAGAAATATTAGGGGCCATCCACAAATGACGTAACGCACTTAGGGGAGTTAGACATTTGTGATGATGCGTTACGATGGGGGAGTCTCCGGAAATGTAACGTCACATAATAGTAAATAATATCTGTTAGGTGGCGACCATTTTTTGCTTATCAGCAAGCTTGGAAAGTAAAAAAGAAAAAACATAAGAGAAAAGATGACGATTACCTTTTTTGCTTGTCAAGAGTTTTCGCGGAAGAGGGGGGAGTTAGCGCGTTGTTACGTCATATTTTAGGGGGTCTGACTTTTTTTGACGACGCGTTACGAAGGAGGGAGTCAAACATCTGCCGAAATCGCGTTACGTCATTTATGGATGGACCCTTAATCAATTTACTGCAGACCATATGACTGATGGAATATTTTCCTTGTAATGTCTATAAACGAGTTTCAATACTGAACTTACTTCAGCCTCTTTTCTGCTCTCGTGATTGGAGACAGCGTGCTGTGAGAAAGTTTCTTATCTTGACCGAATGAAGCAGATGCTAAAGACGGATCGGAAAATTTCAAATAATTTACTTCAAAATTATATTTACAGATCAAAATTTAAATCTGCAGTATCATATTCACTATCTTCATACTGTCAAAAACAAATACCAAGAACTTGGGAATTGACAAAACAAAGAGCATAAATGCCTATTAAGTTCAAAGTTATTATAATATTATTCCTTTGCAGTCACTTCAGTCTTCAGTTGACATTTTGCATTACACATTCAGACAATATTTCTCTATCTTCCAGTAAGTTTCTTTTCACAATTCCGTTTCTATCAATATTAGTGTTCCTATTTTGGAAAATTTAAAATTTTAATATGAATGAAACTCAACAATATTATATAATTAAATTTGATGAGATTACAATAGTGGCATATCCAGGATTCCAGAATTTGGGGGCGAGGGGCACATCCACGTTTTCGGGTGAAAAAGTCTTGGTGAGCAAAAAAGGTCTTTGTGTCAAACACTTTGAACTTTCACACATTCTCTTCGATCATACTACCAGGACTACCTACACTTCCCCAGATTCTCAAAACCCACAATGCTGATCCCAGACTGAATAGAGGGCCCGGCGACCCCGTGCCAACACCAATGAATTACAATGAAATCACCGATTTCATTATAGATGTCGTTGTTTTCCTCCTCAAGGTCAAGTTCTTCTACGTCCTGTCCGCTGCTTTTCATCTGTTTTATTTTTCTCGCAGCTGCGCGACGCCGTGCTGCAAAAAAAACACTAACTTCAAACTTCCAATGTTAACACAGCCGACATTTAGGTCTAAGCAATATCTTCAACTAAAATGATCGCCGATGAGGATTTGGAAAACAACTTTGGGAGTTTCCATCAAACGCGATATCAATTTATGACTATGACTGTATTATTAACGGTACTATAGACTTAGGCCTATACGTGATCACTACGAATAGTAAGGTTCCTCGAATGTAGGGAAACAGAGTATGGTCCAGTCTGCAGTGTTTTATCCAGTCTTCAGGCCTTTGGGGGGAATTGAGGCTTTCGGGGGGATCGACTTGGTTGGAGGGGAAAAGACACAGTTCAATGCAAAAGAAAATTTGTGTAAGTGCTGGGATTTTTGGGGGGTGATTTTGAGGTTTTTTTGGGGGGATCTCCCCTCCTAACAGGCCTGTATAAAACACTGCCAGTCTGAATATATTTGCTACTAACCAGCAAACCCATTGTTCATTTCTACCCATGCAAAGCCCGATAAATCATAAGACTGCTTCAAAAATGCTCAATGGTCATTCAGTCTCTGAAGCGCATTCGATTTTGTTCAATAATTTTTTTCCAAAAGCTAATGATTCACAAATTAATTCAAAACCTATTTTAAATACCTTCAATAATTTTAAATTTTTCCTCTTCCGTTGTTTTTTCTTCGTTCAAAATGACTTCCTCTGTTTCGGAAACATTAAAGCAAATTTACAAAAAATACCAATAAGTGAGTTAAACTCTATATTTAATACACAGAAACAAACCCACAATCAAAACTGATGCCCTACAATATATCCCGAAATTTTTAAAAACTTGATATAAATGAGCTGCAGAAATATGCGCCAAAGTAAGACCTTTTAAAACATTAACAAAGAAAGAACGCCTATAGAGAAGGATTCATGCACAACGAAATTGCCAGTTTCCTTTAAAAAGCAAAATCAGTGCAGGCACATGAATTGTGGGTGTCGATGGGTAAACCGAGGCATGGGGCTGTTTTTCATAAAATGAGAAGTGCTAAGGCAGAGTATAAGTCTGCTATAAAGCAGAAAGAGAGGGACAATAAAAATTATTTTAGTGATACATTGAATGATGCCCTCATGCAAAAAGATTTTACTACCTTTTGGAAGTCCTGGAAAAATAAATTTGGGGGAAGGAGTAATAGTTGTGCTAAAACTGTGGATGGGTCCTGTACCGAACCTGAAATTGCCAATGCATTTGCAGATTTCTTTCGATCTGCCTGCACACCCAATAACAGTAGTTGGCACGATAATCTCAAACTGCAGTTTGAGGGCTGTTACTCAGGCTATAGGAGTCAGAGTATAGAGTGTCCTGTGATCTCAATTGAAGAAGTGGGCATAGCAGTTAGTAAAATTAAGCTGGGCAAAGCAGCCGGGTTTGACAGGATAACTATAGAACATTTACTGTATGCACACCCAATTGTATTATCTTGTATAACTCATTTGTTTAATCTAATGTTGAAAGCAGGATATGTGCCAGAAGGTTTTGGTAATGGTATCATGATCCCTCTGCTAAAAATTGCACAGCAGACCCTACAAGGTGTGACAATTATAGGGGCATAACCTTGAGTCCAGTAGTGTCTAAGATTTTTGAGCATGTATTACTGGGGAAATTTGGGGTTTTTTGGGGAGCTCTGACCTGCAGTTTGGGTTCAAAACTGGGGTAGGATGCTCAGATGCCTTATACACATTGAGGGGGTAATAAGTTATCTCAATAGAAATTCATGCACAGCTGTCATTTCTGCTCTTGACATTTCGAAAGCTTTTGACAAAATTAGTCACTATGGGCTGTTTTTGAAGCTGATACAAAGGAAAACCCCTTGGTATTTCATTGAAGTTTTACTCAACTGGTATTCCAAATGTAATGTTATGGTTAGATGGGGTAATGCCTTATCAGAATCTTTTACTGTAGTGGCTGGGGTACGACAAGGAGGGGTTCTTTCGCCTTTGCTATTTGCTGTTTATATTGATGATGTAATTTTAAAGTTGCAAAATTCTGGATATGGCTGCTACTGTATATCAATGATTTGTTTGTTGGATGTTTATTGTATGCTGATGATATCTTATTGGTGTCACACTCTATATCCGGCATGCAGCACATGCTGGATATTTGCACCAATGACTTTGTGGATTTGGATTTGAAATTTAATGTGAAGAAATCTATGGTGATGAGGGTTGGGACACGTTGCAATATCGCATGTGCTGTATTGGTCCTGGATGGTGTTGCCTTGCCATTTGTGGAGGAAATTAGGTATCTCGGGGTGACACTGAAAAAGGGCAGGCACTTCGGGTTATCTATTTCGGAAGCTAAATTAAAATTTTTCCGCACGTTTAATTGCTTGTATAGTCGCAGCAGAGCTGCCGCTTCAGAATTAATATGCGTTAACCTAGTAAAGAGCTACTGTCTACCTATTGTATTGTATGGTATGGAAGCCACATTTCCAAACAAAAGTATTCTTAATGCTCTTGACAGACTGATTCGAGTAGTTGTGTGCAAAATTTTTAAAACATGTGTGGCAGATAATGTCGAGTATATCAGAGTCCTGACGGGTTTGGATAGTATGCATGCTATTGTAGAAAAGCGACAAACATCCTTTGTTAATAAATATGAGAAGAAGCCACTGTACTTTGCTCAGTGCATTACTAGGATTTGTCTGAGGTCAGAGGCTGTACTGTGTAAAGTTTGTGCTTAGTTTATTTGTTTATTATTAGGTTTATTTTATTATTATTATTTTATTATTATTATTACTTAGTTTTGTTCAGTTGATTTGTGTTTTCCTTGGTTGTGTACTACTGGTTGTGTACTATTTTTTATGCTGTGCTTGTCACGAATAAAGATGATTAAAAATACAGGCCTATACCTGCTTTGCAGATCCACTCAAGATAGGCCTCCGCCTGTCTATCGATTAGCTGCTGTTTCCGCAGTTTCAGAAACGCTCGACGATTCTCAACGCGTTCTCGCTCTTTGGCAAATTCTCTGGAATAAGATCAACTGCGTCACCCGAACCTTCAATTTGTATAACTCTTTGTTAATAATAAATTAGCCGTCGTGCAACGCAGGCCATGTTGATGTCCACTCTGCACTATAGTTGACAGATGAGTGCACAGAGATTGTGGCGCAGGTTGACGGCTGACCAAGGGAATGGCTAGCGCTCTGCCAAATGACCTATAGCAGTGTTTGAGTTGTAGATTTGATAATTTGATCGGGTGGGGGGAGGTTGAGATTTTCATTAGACTGAAATTCAATGAATGATAGAAACTGCATGTACCCGATATGCGATTTTGGGAGGGTTGCAAAGTTAGTTGGGGGGGGGTGTCAACCCCCCAAACCCCCGGGCAACTCCAACACTGACCTATAGAGCCAATAATGGTAAAGGTAAGTCCCGTACTCGAGTCCGAGCGTTGAGTTCTGGCTCTTATCTCCCGTCTAGCCAATTAGAGACGCAGGTGGTATAAACCATTATTCTAGGGTATGTTGCCATTACTTCCCCCAGACCCACGTTTTACCTCACAGCAGCTTAACGCTGCTCCTCATTTTACCACCGCCCTCTAACGAATAAGGCTTAGTCGACCGTAGGGATCTTGCGGGAATCGAACCTGCGACCTTATGCTTTATCGTCCAGTGTTGTTACCACTCTGCTAACTTCCTGTCCCACTATAAATTGTATATTTAAATTTGACACAAGATACATCTGTCAATAAAAGTTCGATTAATAAGATATATCTGTCAATAATAGTTCGTGCTCTGATCGAATGGTGAATCCGTTAGTAAATAAATTAGACCAAATTGAAGGAGAGTATATTCATTACAATGCACGCGCACGTACACAGGGCGCGATTTGTAGGAGGAAGGGGGATTCCCCCCCACTGCCCAGCTGCATCCCCCTACTGCTACATCCCCACCACTACATCCCCCCCACTGCTACACTATCTCAACAACTACGTCCCCCAAGCTCGACATATCCCCCCCACTGCTCCAGGTCACAAATCGCACCCTGCACGTACACACACACAGTGGCGTAGCGTGCCTTTTGGGGGCCCGGGGGGCATCTTTGCCATGGGGGCCCCAAAGTTTCGTGCTGACGAGCAAAAAAAGAACGTCATCACCTCCTTTTTTATCCTGACGAGCAAAAAAAAAGGTCGTCAGCACGTTCATTTCTAGGGTTAGCGTTGTTAAGGTTAAGAAGTTAGGGTTAACCCTAACCTAACCCTAGCTTAGACCCCTCTTTGGGGGCCCCCGCCCGGGGCCCGGGGAGCAGTCAACAAAGTGCCCCCCGCCCCCCACGTTACGCCACTGCACACACACACATTCATACAAACTAGCAGACAAAAGAATACCGGTAACTGCATGTAATCATAGTGGATTTTACATAAGACAGGTTCTACCGAAGCATTCTAAACTAAAACAGGAAAACACATATAATAATGTATTATTATTATTATTATTATTATTATTATTATTATTATTATTATTATTATTATTATTATTGTTATGGGGCTGTCCAGTGTCCATTAATTATGTCAACATTTTTTGGGCAATATTTGACCCCTCCCCCTTGTCAACAACTGTCAACTTTCAGTGACCCCCCTATAATTATGTCAAAAACTTTTGATCCCTCCCCCTCACTAAGACCAGTGACGGGTCCCCTAAAAAGTTTAGAAGGTTATTTTTTGCAACGATGAGACCTTTTCCCTTTCTTTTGTTCATCAAGTGTCATAATGTGGTGATGATGACCTTGTTTTTTTGCTTGTCAGGCTTTTTTCCATTGCAATAAATAGTATTCCATGAAATTTCCGAATATTTTTTATCATTTCTAAAAAAAATGAAATTGTTGACGTCAACTTCTCTTGACCCCCTCCCCTGTCAACAACTGTCAAACTTTTTCAAACCCCCTCCCCAATTTGTTGACGTAATTAATGGACAGTCCCTATTGTTATGCTGGAAAAAAAACTATAAATGCTTTTCCGGTAAAATGTTTTTAGGCTTCTATTAAGACTGATAGGCCTAATGACTTACCCACTGAGTACACCGAGCACCAAATTGAGCATGAAAAACGAGCCAAGAATGATAAGAGGTACAAAGTACATCCAGTTGAAGTTGCTGCCCAGTGCATCATTTGTCTGCAAATAGATGAAAATCATTAATAATTATCTAAAACTATATATATACACCGTGATCACGAAAATCGGGACCCCCTAGATTAATGAGTATAACTTAACAACCTTTCGACCAATCATGCTGAAATTTTAACTATAGTAGGCCTAAAAGGCAGTCTCGATCCTCAAAAAATATTTCGCCTCTACGCTGCAGCTGGTACAAGAAAGAAGGACATCACTGGCGCTCGTCTTCTGCGTGCTCGTCCGACTTTCACCAAGTCCTTAATTGTGTCAGTTGGTGTTTCAGCACTCGGTCGTACAGCTATTCACTTCGTCGAGCCGGGGGGTGAAAGTTCACGGAAAGTATTACAGAGACGGTCTACTGATGCAGGGACTGCTGCCGGACACCCGAACTTTCTCAGATTATTACACATTCCAACAGGACGGCGCACCGGCACGCAGAGCTCAAGAGACAGTTGAACTGTTAGGTAACGAAGCGCCGGACTTCATTCCGCCTACTCTCTGGCCACCCAACAGCCCGGATTTGAATCCGGTGGATTATAAAATTTGGAGTGTTATGCAGGAGCGTGTTCACCGAACGAAAGTCCGTGATATTGAGGACCTGTGACAACGCATCATGCAAGTGTGGGACGAGATTGATCAAGGCATCATTGATGCGTCATTCAAGCAATTGCGTAGGCGTCTTCGTGCGTGTATTGCAGCAAATGGCGGACCGTTTGAACACAAACTATGAGTGGAATATCATTAGAACTATCTAAAGTACACGTACTACAACTTTGTTGAATATTATTTGACTTTTCGTTGAGTTATATTCATTAATCTAGGGGGTCCCGATTTTCGTGATCACCGTGTATATATATATATATATATATATATATATATATATATATATATATATATTTTTTCCAATTTGTGTATAACCACGTTCTCATTGGACGAGACACTGCTGTCATTTTGAAATCCTGACTAGGTAAAGTGGTTCGTAAGGGGCGGAGTTTAATGGACATAATGAAGCTTCCCCGTCATGCTCTGGCGGGGGAAAAGCTAGGATTATCATAAGCAGCAGTTCATCTCAGTTTTCTCATTTTTGATAATAAACTAGAGCTTTACGTGCTAGAATTGTTAAATAAATAACAGAATGAGACACAGCCACTTCGAAATCAACGAGCACCGGACAATGGTTAACTGATCTCTCAATAAAAATAAAATCGAAAAATTCAGAGAAATTCCAGCGATTTAACAATTCAACAAGGATAGTCGTAGAACACTGAATAGCAAACTTTTTCCATTCACTCTGCGTTATAGCTATACATACACTATACTGTACTAGGGTTACAGTTGTTCTTACATAGTACATGACTGTAGTCCATCCCTCCATTGTGATGCATTGAAAAACTGTGAGCATTGCGAAACCGATATTGTCGAAGCTGATGATGCCGAATTTCGGACCTTCCCACAGTTCCTTGCATTCTGAATAGCCGTTCTTGCAGTAGAAGGCCCCGGTTGCCCTCTCTGCGGTCTTTTCTCCTCCTGTTGTACACGGCGTCAACTCCTCTTCTCCCATCAAATCCCACTCTCCTGCAAAAATGTGTCATCACACTTTGGACTGAACATTTGTTGAAAATGCTTCAACTGTGAAATACTCTCCACGATGTTTAATAATGAGCAAGTCCAGCAATGAATACGCATAATTTTACATTTTACACAGTTGCCGCCGTTGTACAAAGTCACTTAATATCAAAATAACCAACCTAAGGAAGAGACACGTATGCATCAGTGGCGGCTCTAGGATTTGGCAAGTGGGGGGCCGTTGAGGTGGCAACTTCTAATCACGGGGGGCCAACCATTTGTTGGTTAATGTATGCAGCATTAAGTATAGGGTCCCAACTGGGGGGGCCACTGGGGGGCCAGGCACTCAATAGGGGGCACGGGCCCCTGCCCCCGGTGGAACCGCCACTGGTATGCATACATAAACATGAGAGCCGCTAGAATTTCAAGACAAACCACTAGCTAAAAAAAGAAAGAAAGCACGGCAATATGTGCTGCCAAAATAGATGTACATTCTTGTCTATTCCTGTAATCACGTCTCCGATCACGAGCCAGTGAAATGTTTTGACAAAGACAAATTGGAATCATTTTAAGTGGTTAGATATCGATTCAAATAATGTCCAGCTATTGGTACTTGTTTCTTAATAAGTTAATATACCCCAATTATTTATTTGACTGCTTTTCTGTGTAGGGTTAGGGTTAAGATTAGCCTTAACCCTAACCTTAACCCTAACCTTAACTCTTACCCTAACCCTAACCTAAATTTGATGATTTAGATCTATAAATTACATAAAGTCTATATGATTCAATTGCAGGCGAATAAATAATTTTGGGGGTGAATTAAACCAAAAGTAGGGGCCTACCTAACTATTATATTGTATGCCATATTAATTGCTTCAATACGCAAAGTAAACATTCGTCAAAAATGAAATACTAGTATTATTCAGCCAAATACAATTAATAAATTTAGCAAACTATTTAGGCCTAAAATCAAACTGACACGAATTATTTCTAATAAACAACTGCTACATCCTCAATCCGGCCACAATAACAAGATGGTCCTGATAAGACTGAAACATCACAACTCTAAAGCCGATCTTCCGAAGTGACTCTCAGCGTAAGCCTCTCATTCGTCAAAACGACATTAAACTCTGACAGCTTGAATCTGCCGCAAATGTAACGTCGAAACGCATCACATGCACTGAGAACTGTTGGTTCCAATTGCCAGCCTTCAAAAACTGGTCAGTCAGGCGACGAGAACAAGTCCATCCATCTGGAGATATGTCCCCCACCCCCCACCTCCCACCACCCCAAAAAAGACTTATTCAAGTAATTCAGCGGTTCAACACACGTCGATTCCATCTATTCCATCCATCCATCCATCCATTCATACACCCATCAATTCATGCATCCATCTATCCATATCCATGCGTCCATATATCCGTACCATCTATCCATCCATCCTTCCTTCCATCCATCTGTCCATCCATCCATCCCTCTACCCATATCCATCTATCCATCCATCCGACCGTGGCCGTACCGGAAGGCATACCGATTGCGCTACAGAATCGCGACGTGCCACATACTTTAGTTTGTAAACGTCCTATTTGTACAGACAAATTGTAATTTTCTGGGCAAAATAAGAAATAAACTAATTGGTTTAAAAATCTGAAAATGTCAATGTCTTCCCGATACCGGAATCCTGGTTAAGCCACTATATAATATACATTATGCATTATACGGTATATATATATCTATATATACTAGAAAGATGCTCGCTTCGCTCGCAGTGCAGGATAATACTAATCCAATACCTATACCTAATACCCAATCATTGAATTCATGCTGAACAACGTTTCAATGATGTACATACGCCACCTAGCCAAGCTCTGCACCACGTAATAATTAGGCCTATGTACGTTAAAATCACGCCACTGTGACCATTTGTGACGCTGTACACGTATTTTTGTGTACGTTAAAATGTATGTTAAAATTGCGCAACTTCCTCAAGCTACGAACAATTGTTACCAATAGCAACGTCGTCGCACGCCCACCCCTCTGACGCTGCAATGACTCGACTAAACCGTGCTAAACGTACGCTTCGTCAAACGCTTATTCGTCAACCAATGAGAACGCTTGAAGGTAACAGAGAGACATACAGAACAAGGATCTTAATATTATAGATATATATTATATATATATATATGATATTCCTGTAGCACCATAATATATACCCCGGTTACGGTAGACATATTACTAGTTTTTCCTTGTGGAAAAATGAAATTGCATGCGTCTGTGCAATTAATATATGGACTAGAATAAGTAATAAGTCTGTTTCACATTTATCCCCACACACACACACACAAAGGACTCGCATTCTTTGGACTGCATTTGTGAGTTAAAATTCTAGCTGTTATTATTTGTATGTAAAATGTTCCAAACTTCCTCCAATGCAAGCTTCAAATTGATGGTAATTTTATTATTTCTAAAGCTCTTGTAGCAAAAAAGCAAAAAAGGGCAAATGGAGAAGAAATGCAGAATGCCACAATACCTAAAGCTGTGCAGCTATTTGCTGAAAAAAGACACTTTTTCACAAGACGCACTGTTTCAATTTGGACTCAGCAGTAGAGGCGCATTTGTAAAAATAGCGCCATGCATGCAATCTAGCTATCTATCTATCTATCTATCTATCTATCTATCTATCTATCTATCTATCTATCTATCTATCTATCTATCTATCTATCTATCTATCTATCTATCTATCTATCTATCTATCTATCTATCTATCTATCTATCTATCTATCTATCTATCTGTCTGTCTGTCTGTCTGTCTGTCTGTCTGTCTGTCTGTCTGTCTGTCTGTCTGTCTGTCTGTCTGTCTGTCTGTCTGTCTGTCTGTCTGTCTGTCTGTCTGTCTGTCTATCATCTATCTATCTATCTATCTATCTATCTATCTATCTATCTATCTATGCTAAAATAGCTAAGAAGAGACTGTTTATTTTACTTTGCCTTCTGGAAGAAAAGTTGTAGGTAAAATGAACTGCAACTCACAGGAAAAAGATCTATTGATCGCAAATGCTTCTCAGACATCTGCAATCTAGTCACAGACCTGCTTTGAATGACCAATCAATTTTAATACATAGGTTATTTATTTCTTGTGATGATCTAAAACCCATCTTTGGCACAATGAATATAAGCATGTCCAGATGCAATAGATCCACTATTTTATGATTCACATCATGAAGTACTCTTGAATGCCAGCGATTAATCAAAAGCAGTTCAGTCTTTACCATCAGCTACACCTAAATTCATTCATTCAGCCGTTGCCATGTAAAACTGAAGGCGCTAACCCTTCGGTTCTCCGTACGGGCGCTGAGCCTATATATATATATATATATATATATATATATATATATATATATATATATATAACTTTATTCGCAAACGCAGACAACATAAGAACAAACACAACTCTTAACTAACAACTACACATCTATCCATCTTTCCACCTATTCCATCCATCTATCTATCCATCCATCCATCCATCTATCCATACCCATCTATGCATCCATCCGACCGTGGCCGTACCGGAAGGCAGACCGATAGTGTACCTTTACACCTAAATTCTGAAGCTACCTTATCAGTCTTAGTCAAAGCAAAAAACTAAAGCAAGAGACACAGACTTAAACACAACACACATATTATTATTATTATCGACAATTTATGAAGCGCAGTAACATAGCCATCACCCAAAACCAAAAGCGCTGTATATTCAACAGTCAAATATACGATCCTGTGAACAAGTACGTTTTTAGGTCTTTGGCAAACGTCTCGGGAGAAGTATAGTCCCGACCAGGGCATCAGAGAGCGCATTCCACAGAAGTGGGTTTCCCCGAGTCATCGAACGCTCGCCAAACTTCGGAGTCCTGGCCGGAGGAGGAACGTACAGCCGGTGGCGGCTGCTGGACCTCAGCTGCAGATGGCACCCAGTCGTCGTTTGTCTCCGTAGTCCGTACTATGCTTGACAAGTAGTTGGGGCAGGCAGGGTCCCGAAGAGCGCGAAAAGTCAGCCAACACCGCTTGTAAACTATATGTGTTCCGGGACCCGAAACCAATGTAGCCTGTCCCTTAGCACTGGTGTCACATGGTCGTGCCATCTCATAGCTTACAAATGCTAAATTTTAACAATATACCCACGCACTACCTGGCCTCGCAAATCAGTAAAACTTATTCAAAAGGTCCAACAGTATACATCTCTGTACTAACTATACCTACCTGTCCAACAGTGCAGCTGTGTACTAATTACAGTACTTACCTGTTCATCAGTACAGTTACGTACTAGCAACCTACCTGTCCAACAGGCAACAGGCAACAGTACAGCTGTGTACTTACCTGTCCATCAGTAGAGTTACGTACTAGCAACCTACCTGTCCAACAGTACAGCTGTGTACTAACTACCTACCTTCCAGCAGTGCAGTTGTGTACAGTACTACGGTGTAGCTGCTTACCTGTACCGGTGACGACGCAGGCATTGTGAAAGGCACCGCTGAAGAATTCAAGACCAATGATGGCAAATATTACGATTGCAAAGAGGACGAGAAGTCCGATCTGAAGCAATGGCGCCATGGCTTTCAGAATCGACTTCAAGACAACCTGTAGACCTGACAAGAAGAATGCCAAAGAGACGGTCAATCAGCAATTTTTAGTAAGACTCAAAATCACGCCAGCATAATTATTAATTATTAGGCCTAGTTCTTTATGCCAATGTCACAGAATCATGGGCGGTTTCACGTTGGCCACCAAACTATAAAAATCAAGTCACTCCCAGTCGAGTACAATGCAAAACTTTGGCTATAGGCCTAATTCCCCTATAAATAATACTGTAGGCCTATCATATGTTTGGAGAAACCCAAATCCTAAATGCATATTATTAGGCAGTCTGAAGCAGGGTTTCCTAAACATTTTGGAACCGCGTCCCACTTCAGCGACCCTAATCATAGCATGTAATATATTTTAAAAATGCATAGGCCATCTGGCGAGCGTTAGTTGAAAAGAATCTATCAAGTTTTAAGTAAACGGCAAAACAAAAGCTCTGATTCAATTCAAATAAAAATACAGTATAGCATATAGGCCTTTATGAGGCAGAATTATTCATATCTTTGCCAAATAAGGCAAAAGGGGAGGAATAGATATTGAAATTTCTTGAAATTATCTTTTTATAAATTTTACCAGGAACATACCTTTTTACGCGTCTTAAAAATCCTATGAGTATGGCAAAATCGCTTAACCGTTGACGCTTATCTCTCAAACTGTTAAGGTTCCCTGTTGTTTGTGGAGTTTCGGAGCAAAATGGTCGGAATACGCTTTCCTTGCGTTATTGCGAAAGAAGATTAATTTTAAAAAGTACTATATGCCTCTAACAGGGCCGTCGGAACGAATTTTGGTCAGGGGGTGCGGATTTTTCCGAAGTTAAATTTTTCTCTTTCAAATCCTTGACAAGGAAAAAAGGTCGTCAACGCTCGATTTTACCTCAAAAAAGCTTGTCAAGCAAAAAAAGAAGAAAAAAGGTCCTCTGGACACTCTGCGCCCCCTCTGAACCCCCTGTATTTCAGGATACAGATGGTGGAGAGCGGGTGCAGAACATCATCCTTCCAGGGGGTGCATTGCACCTCCTACATTTTTCCAGGGAGTGCAGCTGCACCCCACTTCGGGCGGGCCTGGCCTCTAAAGTCGGTTGGGGCGATTACTGATCAACAGATCAGAAGCGTCAAGTCCGCATCGACACAATCGATTTGAATTTAAACCTGCAAATTCTATTTGCCGTATTTGCGAGCTTTTAAAAATTAGGCGTGAATTTCGTAGAAAATCTGGTTCTAAAAATTTCGATGAATTTTCCAACCCGGTCAAAGAGCGTGAAGAGTTAAAATGTTTTAGATTTTTGTGAGGCAGAAGAATTTCATGACTTGATTAGGCATGTTCCACTCGTTGGCTGAGTTCGTTAGCCCTAAGATCCCATTAAAGCCGGTATTGTCAGTTGCAGTGTAGACTTTCAAGGGCCTGTATTGGCTCAAATGCTAATGGCTCACTTGGAAGAGAATTAGTGAGATACAATTTTAAGTATATTTTATACAGTTTTAAAAACATGATATTAATAAAAGCAGCCGAGTCCAGCAATAAATACAAAGTCATTTCACCCATCTCATATGCCCTAGAGCAGAGAATTCATCATTATAAGCCAGGGGTGTCAAAACCCTGGCCCACGGGCCAAATTTGGCCGCGGACTGATTTTAGTTGGCCCGCGGAAATATTTATGTTTTAAAATTTTTCGATAAATGTTTAAAAGATTTATACGAGCAATTTCCAAAAGAAGCATTTCCCCAATTAAGAAAACAAGCAGCAGTCGTGTCATATCTCTTTGCCAGGACTTACTTATGCTAGTAAAGCTTTTCCAAAATGATAGTGCTAATAAAGACAAAACAGAGATTACGTCTGTCCAAAGGAAATCTATATAGTTATAGTTATATATACGGTATAGAGAAGTTGCAGAGTAGCTTGGGCTGCGGATTTAAAACCAGACGTTGTTAAACTAGTGAAAAAATTAAACAATGCCGTGTCTCCTCAGCTTCCACATCTACATCGACTGTCATCTAACTTAATTTGTTCTAAACTTGATCTTCATCGTTGAAAGATTTTGAAATTTAACTGTTTCTATTAGACTAGACTAGAATCTGGTTTGTCATAGTTACCACAAAAGGTTGTAATCAATGTAACGATTGAATGGTCTTTCGGGTTTTCGTAATTTTGCTTTAGATTTTGAGAAAGTTAAGATCTTAGAATAATATTGCCAAACATTTTTTCATTTGGCCCGCAAGGACATACAGTAGGAGACGTGTCATTTGGCCCTCCGCCCAAAAAGTCTTGACAGCCCCGTTATAAACGATACTGATCAGGCCCGCCGAGAGGGGCCGGGGGCATATGCACAGGGGCCCTACGATCTGTTGGGTATGGGCTAGGGCATCTAGTAGTCCATGGCTAGGGTTAGTGTTATGTTTAGATGGGGACCCGTCGAATGCATTGCTTGCTGGCGCCGACAAGCAACAAAGAAAAGGGTCGTCAATAATTCGTCATCAGTTTTTAACCTTTCTAGTTGGTCCCGCGGGCACTCTGCAAAGGGGCCCGAAATTTCTCTCGGCTGCCCTGACACTGACGCTCTATGATCTCAATGCAATATTATAGACAAATTATGTTATTAAGAATCTGATTTTTTTCATAATCAGAGAAGCCATTGATATCGATGCTGATTGAATCGATAAGCCCAACAAGTCATTCTAGATAAAATCAATTGGCAAATATTTTTAGATGAAATCACGTGATCAAATCAGTTTAAATATATACGATTCAAGCAAAAGAGTCCTTAATTATAATAATCTGCCACTATTACCAGAAAAAGAAGATTGAGGAAACCAACAGAGGCGTAGCGAGGGCATCCGGCGCCCGGGGGACAAAGTGTACCGTTGGCGCCCCCAACACTGCTGACGAGCCAAAAAGGTTCATCACATCGTTCTCTCGGGTCGCCCCTCCCCTCAACTCTCTACGGCGCCCCTCTACTTCTATACTCCTGACAAGCAACAATAAGGTCGTCGCACTTCTTTATTTTTATTTATTATGTATTTGACTGTTTAACTTACCCCCCAAAACCCGATTTTGGCGCCCCCTCACCTCGGCGCCGGGGGGCATATGCCCCACCTGCCCCCTTCGCTACGCCTCTGGAAACCAAATGCTGATATAAAACTCAATAAAAATGTAACAATAATGGCAAAATTTAATGAAAAGAAAACCTTCATGAAAAAATATAAAAGCACTCTTCTTGATAAGAAAAATACTACCAAATGTTTTAACATAACTGTAAGTATGTAGCCATATTGTGTAAGCACAATTTCTAATTCGTGCTTTGATCATCTCATTCATATTAAGAAAGTGAGATCATTGGAATTCTAAGTAGATGAAATAAACAGTGGCGGTTCCAGGATTTCTTGGTGGGGATGAAATGAATTTATAGGAAGTTGATGAGGAGGGAGATGAAAAGAGAAGGAAAAAATCAATAAACTTTGCCGAAAAAAGCTAACAAAATGGAAAATTTCCCCTAATTTTAATACACTTTTACCGAAAAATAGGTTGACAAGCAGAAAATTGTCATCCGCAGTTTTCCCCTTAGCTATACTAGACTTTTATCCAAAAATAGGTTTCACAAGCAAAAAAGTCCGGGGGTGCATCCCCACTCATCCCCACGTGGAACCGCCATTGGAAATATATAAAAAACCAAACCAGACTCACTTGGAACACCAGAAACCAGTTTTAGCGGTCGTAGCACTCTGACTGCCCGTAACGTTCGCAGGTCAAAATTGCTTGTTGAATTACCGGTTGCAAAAATAGTGATAAAGCTACAAAGAAACGAAGAAAGCAGTGGACTGAAAGCAGTCAATAACTCATAAAAACTGGCGACAAGCAAACCAGGTGTTATAGAAAATTGGTGAAAGGAAAAGCGAGAAATTCTCCATGAGATCTTTTTCTTGTCGACGTTTTTTAGTGGAAATTTAAGAATCAGCATTTTCAAATCCCATACGAGATTTCTAGCGATGTTTATAATAGGCACATTTTACTGTGATGTGACGCTATATATGCTATTTGACATCTTCAGGGACACATTTCAAAGCAGCAGTCGTCAAACTTTAGCAACATTTTTCACTTTAAAGACTTGCAAATGTGCTACAGAATCGGTTTTCGCGAATGGTTAACTGACCACCTCACTGGTTGAAGTCAACTCTCTCTAAGGAGTAAAAAAATCTGGTTTTCAGCTGACAAATCCTCGGGAGGTTGACAGTGTAAAGGCTACCACAGTCCGATCCGAAAAATCTACCCACCATTACAATGTAGTTTTCCTTATTTTCATGTGTCATTCATCTCTGTCTTTCTGTCTGTCTCTGTCTGTCTGTTTTTGTCTGTCTGTTTGTCTGTCTGTCTGTCTGTTTGTCTGTCTGTCTGTCTGTCATAAATATATATATATACTGTATGTGTGTTAGGGATGTGTGGTATACCCCGTACCCGCCTATGATCTACCCGACACCCGTACCCGCGGGTACGGGTAGGGTAGGGTACATTTTTACGGGTACGGGTCGGGTACGGGTACAGCGCTACGGGTACGGGTATAGCGGCTACGGGTACGGGCATTAGGTATACCCGTTTTACCCGTAAAGTTATATTTTCATTTCTCACTACTATAGCAAATTAGCAATGCAGTAATAGAAAAATAATATTGAGTAAAGTGTATTAATATAACTTGTACATCGCGTTCAGTTTGTCAGACAGCATGCATTTTACTTACTGAAAACATAAAAGAAATACAGATGACGTAATCTGACATCATCAGTAATAAATCTATAATGGCGTCCTCTGACTCCTCCAAGGACTCTTTGACCGAGAAGTTCTTCTGGTAAAGTTTTGTTGTTTAACTTGAGCTCTAATGCCTGCTCATAGATAAATGATATCTACTAAATATTTTAAACAAGCCCATTCATGTCGGCTTAGGCTAGTTGACTGATTATCCTGATTCCTAAGTACTAGATCTGTCCTAATCTAAACATGCGTGCTATTTACAATGAATAGTTATCCCAATTTCGTAGCCCCTATTTCACTGTTGCCTCTCTGTAGTCTCTAGGAACGGCTACGGGTTCACGGGTCCATGTACAGGTCCTTGTAGTACTTGTACCCGTAAACACACCCATTTGCGGGTACGGGTCCAAAATTCCAAATCCAAAACTCCAAATTCCAACCAAAGTCGGTTACGGGTACGGGTACGGGTACGGGTACACAGCTTACGGGTACAGGTCGGGTAGGGTACAGCGCTAGCTGGATGTGGTACGGGTAGGGTAGGGTAAAAAGTTTTTCCACGGGTACGGGTAGGGTATGCATTTTGCTGTACCCGCACATCTCTAATGTGTGTGTTTGTGTGCGTGTGTTTGTTTACTCTCTTTTGCCTATGATCTGACCTGACACCATATTTGGTTTAATGGCCACATAATACAAAACTCTCTTAATCACTTTAAACTTAATCAATGCACTGTCTGACTTCGCTCAACAGTAATAGCCTGCTCTTGTTTCAAGCAAGCAAAGGCAGGGCCATTGCAGGCATTAGGCTAGCACAGTCAGCAACAGACAGCAATGATAATAATTGCATAATCAGAGATCCGGTACATACCCTGTCACAATTACCACAAAATCCATCATGTTCCAGATGTTACGCAGGTATGAACCCCTGTGAAGAAGAAACCCTAAGGCGACGATCTTGAAAAGCGCTTCTACGCAAAATATTCCTAAAAAGTACACCTCCGTGTCTTCCTGCGAGAAACACAAAAGAAACGACAAGACTCTCTCGCTCTCTCTCTCTCTCTCTTTCTCTCTCTCTCTCTCTCTCTCTCTCTCTCTCTCTCTCTCTCTCTCTCTCTCTATATATATATATATATATATATATATATATATATATATATATATATATATATTAATTACATAACATTGAAAGTTGCAAAACACAGGTCACTATACTCATATTAATTATTGGATCTCACCATGGACAATTAGCCTACATTACAATCAATGTGGTATTTATAGGGAAGAAAATTGTGTTAATTGGCTCATCCCACTAATCCATTTCATACAGAGCGAGGGAAATTCTGTGTTTAGGCCTAACTTATTCAATTACCTTATTTAGCATAATAAAACAGATTAAAACTCTTCGCCCCACTGGTCTAGCTTGAAAAATTCTCCAGGTCTCAGAAAAATGTGGAAAAACCGAGGCGAGTGACAACCACCATCCCCTAGCGGCAGTGATGTCGCGCAACAATTTGAGTGGCGTCCATTCCCGACGTGAAAAGGTCTGAAAGTCTGACTTTAAAAAAAGTCATCGCCAGCCAGATTAATGAGACATAGAAAGTAATTTGCTTCAATTATTTTATACCCCCATCCCCTCCCACCTATCTTCCCACCCCCACACCACTCACCAAAATGGGGGATGCCCACTGCCCAGGCATACCCGGACTACCATTACGCATCGTCTCTGCCTTACGCGCAACGGTTAACGACGATGGATTCTGGAAAGACGTTCTCGTGATGTATACAGCCTCTTAATCGCTGTCTTGCTAAAGGATCTTTCCGCGAAAACTTTCAAAGCCCAGTTCCTCTAAATAACCTGCTTTTCTAGTTACGTGGAATGCAGAGGTGGTTCTAGCCAAATAAAACTGGGGATGAGTTTGCCCTAGTCTGTGACCGCGGAGCCGGAGGCGCCCCCTAACTCACGAATTTAAGTCTGATGAGCGAAAGAGGTGGTTAGCTCCTAAAAATGAGATATGGTAAAAATGGTAAAATCTGGTAGAATCACTCATTGTGGATGTCCTTTTTTGCTCGTCAAGACAAGACTTTTGGGGGATGAAAAGGGGTCTGACCTGACTTTATGAACGATTTTATCCCCCAATGTTGACGCCAGGTTTACATGGGTGATTAATAGCTAAATTATATTAAAAAGCAACAGCTTACCAGCCTGACGGCCAACGGAGTCTTGTCTCCCTCTGGCAGATGCTCTTCTAAGGCAAGTCCTCCATACCCGGCTTATTATTAAAATGATTAGCACCATGTATTCAAATGGACAATACTAGGAAGGATCAAGGATAACAGATTCACAGCAGTTCCAAAAAGTTTACTAACCCTGGCTACTAGTACTTTTAAAAATTAATCTTATTTCACAATAACGCAACTACCACCACCACCACCATTTGCTCTGGTATGGTATGGTATCGTCCATCCTCATTGCTGAGGGTCTGCTATGCAGGCTGATGACAAGGTTCTCCACTGACTCTGTCTTTTACAGTTCTGATGCAATTGATACTTGGTTGTTTTGTTCCATTCCACAATATCATCCGTCCATCCCATATAGTCATCCTCTTTTGCCTTCCATTAATTCTGGCGGCTCAAAGATTTGACAAATTGTCTGCTCGCACTATGTGACCAAAGTATTTCAGTTTCCTAAATTTGATAACTCACAAACCTGGACTAGTTTAGTTCTTCTAATGATTGCATTTGTTCTATGCACTGTTCCAAACTGATGGACATCATTCTTCCCAAAGCTGGATCTCAAAAGCTCATTCTTTTCTGATCTGCGGTTTAACTGCGAAATTAGATTCAAAAGTGTCTTGGGCCAGACCAATGCTTCCATCAGGCAAGCCTTTAAGTTTTCAGACTGAGCGACCGGTTTTAAGAAATTCAGTAGCCTGACATCCTCTTTATACGGCTGAACGCCCCATGATTAGCCTTTTATCTTAATTTCAGTGGACAATCAGGATCCTCTGTAATTAATGAACCAAGATAACGGAAGGTTTCCAGTTCCAAAAAGATTAGGTTCCCTGACCTATATATTGATTTTGAAAATTAATCTTATTTCTGTAACGAAAGGAAACCGTATTCCGACCATTTTGTTTTTAATGCTGAAACTCCAAGTTCTCTCGATACAAAGACTTTATCTACCAGTTCCTGCAATGAATTTGGCGAAGTTTTAAAACTATTTTGCCAATCACCAATCTCTAATCGGTTTGACTGCGAAATTTTGCTATTTTCCATAAGATTTTGAAGTCGATTAATAAAGGTATGTTCTGACAAATTTCAAAAAAGATAATTATCAAGAAATTTCAATATCTAATTATCGCCTTTTGACTTATTTGGAAGAATAATAAAAAAGTACAGCCTGAATATTTGCCGTATTTTCATTCAAATTAAATCAGAGCTTTCGTTTTGCTTGTTATTCAAAACTCAGAATATTCTTTTCAACGCCAGATGGCCTAATGCATTTTTAAAATATTGCCTGCTCTGAATAGCTGAAGTGGGCCGCGGTTCCAAAATGTCTGGGAAACCCTGCACTAAAGTATGTGGGCCACTGGGAGACAAACATTCAATGTGTGTGTGTGTGTGTGTGTGTGTGTGTTTGCGCGCGTGCGCATGGGTCCCTCTTGAACCGCCTCTGTATATGAGATGGTGTTATAGAGGGCAATAGTCGTGGTCTCCCCAGCTGATCCCATCATCTCAGGAACCTTTGAGTAATTAATTATTAGAGTTAAGCCGTGAGCTCTGGTGCAAGCTCTACAGACTTTAATTCTGATTTTTATAGATAGAAATGTTTTCTCTCAGAACAATGCAAAGAATATCATGGACAGAAAAACAAACAAACGAAAAGTCATGAAAAGAGCCAATACCAAACGAAAGTTCTTTCACATCTGCCAAAGACTTATTTTGGTCACATACAAAGAAACACAAAAGATAATCTACAACAAACAATTCAATAAGGTATCATTCCAGGAAAAAGAAAGAGAGATCGGCCGGACAGAAGATGGGTGGACGATGTAGAAGAATGGACTGGAATGGATTTAACAAATGTTCAACAACAAAAGCATCAAAAGAAAGAACTACATGGAAATGCCTGATTCATGACGTCACATTATCTTCAACTACTGAAGAAAAGAGGAAGTGATGATGATGATGATGATGATGATGATGATGATGATGATGATGATGATGATGATGATGATGATGATGATGATGATGATGATGATGATGATGATGATGATGATGATGATGATGATGATGATGAGATAGAGTGGTCACTGGCTAAAAGCTGTAATATAACTAAGTTATCGACTCAGTTGACCATCACCCTCTGCCCAACTCCAATGGAGATTTCTCATCGGTCAATCGCGGAATTCGTTGTCCATATCATGGAGTTCTGTCTATTAGATAATTGTTCCCAGAAGCCATTGCCCCAAATCGGTGACTTAGTCAGGATCCCAGAATAGAAAAAGGTCGTCATCTCAAATGCTGTTAAGGTCTGCTACCCTGGTGCATTTTCATCGATCTGACACAACCCCTAACCCTCACTCCCCAGTAGGCCTACTCACTGCTTTTCGACGAATATCACGACCAGGGTTTAATCTAGGCCGTTTCCTGGGGGAAATTGCCTTCCCCCCGAAAAATTTCAAATTCTCCCGGAAATTTTGGCATACTACATCAACTAACAGCAGCCCCCTAGCAGAATTCTCCCGGCTTTGTCAGTTTTCCCCGGCTTTGTCACTTCCCCCGGAGTCCAGGAGTCTAGATTAAACACTGATCACACCTGTCCCGATCCGAATAGGGCGCCGTACCCCCATGGTTATGTCTAAGATTCGACCACACGTTTCATACGTATTGTATTTGTAATAATAAAATACGCACAAAACGCGTTACGGTAAAAGTTCCGTATACGTTAGAAATACGTTGTCTAAAATAATAAGTCAACTGAAATGTATTTTTCCCAGAGACGTACAGTAACGTACGGTCGAATGATGGTTACGCCAATGCCCATACTAAGTCAGCGTCTGTCACTGCCTAAGACTTTTACACTGTTGCTAAATGCTCGAAATCCCTGCGCCGCTGTCTTTATCGCCGCCATTTAATCTCGCTTCTTCGCCGCTCTCATATTTCACGAGGATCATCGCCAGTCTTCTTTCGCCCACAACGCTTATAAGCTTTAAGGTCGTTTCCATCCGTAGGATGGCTATCCCTCCCCCCCCTACCCCCGCCACAATTCCGACCATTGACTTGCTCTCGACACCTCGCTTCTCCGTCTCAACGACGGTCAGGTATACGCAGCCGAGATATACGACCTTACGCCTCATTAACACTCTATCGCGGTCGCTTGTAGGTAGGGCAGTAAATTCCGCACAGCAGACGGTGGCGACGAAGGCGAAGGGGGGGAGTTGGGGTGGAGGTGGGGGGTTTGGTCGAGCCCTGTTCTTCCCTGCCCTGCCCCTAGATCACGATGCCGTCTGGTGGGTAGCGGGCGGAGGTACCGTCGGAGGCCGAGGCTAAAGAAGGCGACGGAGAGAAAAAGACCGGACGGAAATACATAACAACGGACGTAACGGTCGTCTATCGATTTCCGCTTTTATTAATTGACAGGCAGACGCCTGCCGCGGCGGCGGGGGGCAGTCGTTGGCGGCAGTTGACGGAGCGAAACGGCAGACGCAGTAAACAAAGAAATTGCTGCCCTCTGGCGATTGATTTGCGAAGCTCCGATATAAATGTGTGGCAAATAAATACGAATATGTCTTTTAAAAAGCGCAAATAAGTAAATTCAGTCGACTTCTGATCAAACAAATTTGTGAAACAGTGACAATTGTGTGTTTGTGTTTGTGGTTGTGTTTGTGTTTGTGTGTGTTGTGTGTGTGTGTGTGTGTGTGTGTGTGTGTGTGCAAGTTTTTACTCCAACGCATTTCTGGGACCTTACAGCTCTTTAACGCAAGTGCATTATAAGTAAGTAAAACCTTGTAAATTTATATAGCGCTTTGGAAAGTTGTTACACATTAGTAGCTGCTTATTCTTATGCGCTTGAATGAACCTTGTCCTCTTCTGTCTCGGACCTAGACGAGAGATGAAATGTTTATTTCTTTCCGTCTCCGAACTCTTTTTATGACAAGTATCTTGGGATTATTTAGAAAGCGCTATTTTAAAAATTCACTAGATTTTACTTACTTACTAACATTTTTCTCCTAATCAATGTAAACGTAGGCCAGCTGGTGATGAATTCGAGACAAATTAGGCCAAATACCATGTTTGGATTTTCAAGTGCATGAGGCGCACAACGACAGACGCGCATTCACTACATGAGAATCAATTATAGCGGTAACAGTCCTCTATACCTGCATTTAAGAATAAGGTCTGAAGCGCTAATCAACCGATTCACCAAGGTTTACTCAGGGTATCCGGCGCCCGGGGGCAAAGTGTACCGTTGGCGCCCCCAACATTGTTGACGAGCAAAAAAGGTCGTCCTATCGTTCTCTCGGCGCCCCCCTCAACTCTCTACGGCGCCGCTTTCCTTCTATACTCCTGACAAGCAAAAATAAGGTCGCCGCACTTCTTTCTTCTTATTTATTATGTATTTGACTGTTTCAACTTACCCCCAAAAAACCCGATTTGGCGCCCCTCACCTCGGCGCCCGGGGTATATGCCCCCACCTACCCCACTTCGCTACACCTCTGGGTTCACTAAATTCAATTCATCAGGCGATGACGTCACTTCCACCGCCTATTGATGTAAAGGGACTGAATCGATGCAGTGCGTTTCTCTACATGCAACATATGTATATATATGTATATATATGTGTATATATATATGCATGTATATATATATATATATATACAGTGGTGTGCGAAAGGTTGGAATCACCTCCTCTATTTAAATCTCTTTTTTCTATTATTTTCCTATTTCTGCTTTCTTTTCCATCACTTTCCTTCTATTCTGTTTCTTTTCTTTCGCGGTCCACACAGTAAATAAAAGTAGGACTAATTGCAACAAATAATTATTTCAAAAGTAGTTGCAAACGTATATGTGATTCTATAGACTTTTGCGCGCCACTGTATATATGTATACAATTATACATATACATGCATATATATATTTGCATGTATATATACATGATCTATTTCCGTCCAGTATATATATATATATATATATATATATATATACACCTGTATATATACGGAATACGGAGTTTATATGACGCGATCGCATGTCACGCATGGCTGAGTCGATGTTTTTCAATCGCTATCGAGCCTAATTGCACGCATCAGGGAACGCGCGTTATTTCTAGCGTAGCAGCAGCAGCAACAACAACAGCAGCAGCAGCAGCAGCGGGCGATCAGATCGTCCGAACGAATGCAACTGAGCGATAACCGCGTCGTAGTTCTATCCACCTTAGAACCTCGTTCTCATCTTCCTCTTCGCACTCCTCCTCCTCCTCCTCCTCCGTCGGTTGAACAGGCGAGGGATGGGGAGAGGGTGACGTCGGAACGCTATCTACGCAATCCATACTCAGTGTTGCATCAACATATTGCTAGCGACAATTTCATATGAGCACACACACACATACATATGCACTTACGTGTATATATAGTATACATACTTTATATATACATACATGTATATATAATTACATGTGTATATATATATATAAACCTGGATTTAAAGTCACGAAATCTGAGGTCTTGTAACATTAGGATGGTTTTCAATTGATGGGATTATGACATGGAAACGTTGTATATACAGAGCGGATCTTCTGAAGAACAGACATCAGTTGCTAAAATCACCCAACTATATATACATCGTCGGTAATCGTTGCTTTCAATAATTATCAGGATGATAACGACGACAATGAAGAAGAGGAGGAAGAAGGTGATGACGACGGTGTAAACGGTGATGATGATCGATGATGACGATGATGACGATGATGATGACTATTATGATAAAGACGTTGCAAATGCTGTTGTTGGTGATGACATGGCATCATCTGTTAGTTTTGGTGGTGGTGGCGGTGGCGATGGCAGTGAGTGTGACCCCGTGCCCTGGCATTAGCCACTGCGTCGATGGTCGCCGCGGGGCGAAGGTCGAGAACGGCGTCGATCGTCGAGTGTCTCGCTCTTCGGATTCGAAAGAAGAGACGAAAGCAGTTGCCACTAAATGGCGTCTTCTGCGAAGAGAATTAGGGGAGGAGGAGGAGGAGGAGGAGGAGGGAAGGAAAGGAAGGCGAAGAAGCTATTTGGCATTGCGATTAATCGTCGCCTAATAAGACGCTCGAATTCCCTTTCGTTTGGAATAAAAGAAGCGGACCTTAGACAGACCGACCGGGAGAAGACGCGTTCGCAACAGAGGCGTAGCGAAAGGGGCTCAGGGGGTATATCGGTATATATACCCCAAAAATCAGGCTACCTTAAAGTTTCTAATGTGTTTTTAATATTTTCAAAGTTTTTAAAGATTTATAACCCCTCCCCATTACATTATACCCCCAAATCAAATTCCTGGCTACGCCTCTGATTCGCAGCAGTTATACGCCGTTGCTTTCAAAAACATCGATTACGCAAAAAGTTTTATACATTTTGGCCAATATTCGAAGATTATTTTTCGTTAGTAACGAAAAAATGTTCTAAAAGAAAATCCATCCTGACTCAAAAATCAAAAGCAAAACCATAGAAAATGTACAATCCGCTGACATACTTTGATCTTCCGTTATGTTATAGCTGAATACCTACCTACCTGACGAGACTGAAGACCAGGTCTAACTATGATTCCGCCTAACTACAAACATTTAGGCTGTTAGTGTTGTCAGTGCAATTGCGCTAATTCAGTGGCTTGGCAAGTTTTTTTTTTGGGGAACTCTTGCTCAGATTTTCGGCGGAGAGCCTCTGGAAATCCCCTTCGATTTCAAACAAAAACGTTGGGGGCTTCTGCGATGTTTAGGCCTACATAATTATGTCGAAGTTTCGCGCCCATATTTTATAAAAAGTATAATGCTATTTTAAATATTAAACCTCGAAGTCATCTGAGTGTGTGCGCTGTTCACATCAAGTAGTTCTACGTTTAGGCTTTGTCAGTTTTTAATTGCATTCTGAATATTCTGAAAGTAAAAACTCTACTCTCTGTCAGGACTCCAGGGTCGCAGCGTGCAGCAGGATCCGTTGACCCCTCCCCCCGGGGGGCCTGTGCAATGCACAACCCGCTGCTAAGTCACTGCATTAATCATCGCTGTCGTCCACTTCATAGTTATTTGTGATGCAGCGTTGTTTGATAGAAGATTTACAGAAAATAAATGGATGGGGCGTAGCGTCGGGAGGTATGTCGGTATATACCCCCAAATCAGTCTACCTTAAAAATTTTAAAGTGATTTTTAAAGATTTTAAAAGTTTTTAAAGATTTCCTGGCTACGCCCCTGATGGATAGAGAGCTATATTATAATAACTCCCTTTAATTGGAAAGCAGTTGATAGATCTGTATCGTTTATCCATTTAGTGGGATTCAACCTGGTGCTTATTTATTTGCCTAAAGACTGGACCAAATAATTAATTAATTATCAATAAATTACTAAAACTTCAATGACGCTATTTCAAAGGCGCCATTGGCAGCAGACGAGTCTGTCTGTGAAGAAAAACCTGGAATTAAGTGTTAGGAAACTCAAATGGACGAAGGTTGGATTAAAAGTTACGCATCCTGTGTAGGCCTATACAATATGGTTAATTCTTTTGTTAGTAGGCCAAAGTCCCAGGAAACAAATTCCGCATGGTTTCATTGGATCTGTCCGTGTGTGTGTGTGTGTGTGTGTGTGTGTGTGTCAATCTATTTTGTTGGCACATTGAGAAACTCCTTCTGATCGATCGAGAATCGAAGAAAAAGCGAATCGCCGCCGAAACGAAAATCTACCGATCAGAGTTATTAGACGACGGACGGACGGACAGGGGCTCTGCCCTGGCGAACGCCTGGCACCGGCCGTCGACCAGAGGAGAGTCCCGTACATCTGGCGCCGTCCGTCGGTCGTCGGTCGGTCGGTAAGGGCTCCATCCGCTGCCTCTAAGTATCGACCGCCGGGCAGCGAAAGACTCTGCCCCCTATACAAAACGCTGAGACAGGTCAAAAGGTCTCTCTCTCTCTCTCTCTCTCTCTCTCTCTCTCTCTCTCTCTCTGTCTGTCTGTCTCTCTCTCTCTCTCTGTCTCTGTCTCTGTCTCTGTCTCTGTCTCTGTCTCTGTCTCTGCTGTCTCTGGCTCTGTCTCTGTCTCTCTCTCTCTCTCTCTCTCTCTCTCTCTGTCTGTCTGCTTCTGTCTCTCTCTGTCTCTCTCTGTCTGTCTGGCTCTGTCTGTCTCTGGCTCTGGCTCTGTCTGTCTGTCTCTCTCTCTCTCTCTCTCTCTCTCTCTCTCTCTCTCTCTCTCTCACGTTGCTTTCCTTCGCGTCACGTGACCATCGATAAAGCGAAGCATATTTATCGATATTGATTCAATCTACAAGGGCTATCCGTCTGGTGTCTGTCTGCCTGTCCGTATGTCTGTCTGTTCGTTCGTCTGTCTGTCAATCTGTCTGCCTGTCTACCTGTCTTCCTGTCTGTTTGTCTGTATGTCCGTTCTTCCGTCTGTCTGTCGGTCCGTCCGTCTGTCTGTCCGTTCGTCTGTCTGTATGTCTGTCTGTCTGTCTGTCTGTCTAACGATGTTTTCCATCGTCTTTATTGAGGAAGTTTCGTGGTTGGCTCTTTTGTGGAGCACCAAACTGACTGCTGCTGCTGTTGCTGCTGCTGCTGCTGCTGCGAGAGTCCACGTATGCATTTCAAAGGGCAAAATATCCTATACTCACGAATGGAAGCGCTCAATTCAAAGCAATTGTTTTCACGCAGATACACTTAAATGAGACAACGAAAATAACTGCAAGGCACTTTCACGCTTGGAGGAAAATACACAGACAGACAGACAGACAGACAGACAGACAGACAGACAGACAGACAGACAGACAGACAGACAGACAGACAGACAGACAGACAGACAGACAGACAGACAGACAGACAGACAGACAGACAGACAGACAGACAGACAGACAGACAGACAGACAGACATTGACAGAAGAAAGGACTTATTGGAAACATCTTGTGTCTAGCTATTGTCACAAAAGAGTAGGCGAGAGCAAGTTGATGATGAATTTAGAGTTCGGAAACTCTCGAATGTACGCGACACTCGCTAGGTGACGAACGAAGGCCGAGGCTAAATATCTAGGTATCTTGACTGGGCATCCTCTATCTTACTTACTCGTCGTCTTTAGCCCCTATCTGCCACAGGAAACGAAGAGACGTCGAACTCTCTAAAACAAAATAAGTTCCGCCAAACAACATCTTGTCAACTCCGCCGAGAACATCAAGGAAATAAAGACGAAAAGAAACGAAAACGAAACTGAAATGAACGAAAAGATTGTATTAAAGTCTTCAAACAGGCAAATGAACAGATTCGTTCATTAACAGGAGTTTGGGCTTGAGGAGCTAAAGTAAGTAAGAAAATTAGACGGGAATTGAAAGAAGCAAATGAGAAGTTGGCATTCGTAATCCTACAGCGATTTAGACCTTAGATCCAGTGGCGGTTCCAGGATTTCTTGGTGAGGGGGGGGAATGAAATGAATTCATAGGAAGTTGGTGGGGGGTTGGATGAATAGAGAAGGGAAAAATCAATAAACTTTGCCAAAAAAGGCTGACTAAAGAAAATTGTCACCCTTATTTTACTACATTTTTACCGAAAAATAGGTTGCCAAGGAAAAAAGGCCATCCGCACTTTTTCCCAGTAGTTTACTAGACTTTTACCAAAAAAGGCTTTACAAGCGAAAAAAGTCCGGAAGTCCATGAGGGGATGCATCCCCACTCATCCCCCTCCCCGTGGAACCGCCACTGCTTAGACCCAACGTCAACAAAATTGCGTTAATTGGCTAGGCCTATACATAAATATTATCATCAACAACATCATCACCAACATCATCATCATCATCAACGACAACAACAACAACATCATCAACAACAATCAACATCAACAACAACAAAGACAGCATCATCATCATCAGCAGCAGCAGCAGCATAGATAACCATGGCAACAACAACAGCAACAGCAGACAGCAGCAGCAGCAGCAGTGACAGTGACTTGTGGTGCGAAGTTTAAACCGCATTTGTCTAATCTAAAAGAACTCCTCGGATATTCGTCTCCATGGTAACGGCCGAATTGAAGTCAGAACGAGACTTGACGAAAGAGGCGGAGCAAAGAAGAAGGCGACCGGAAGTAAGGAGTAATCGAAGCACGTAGAAGTTGCGTTTCCGCGTGGCCAGACAAAATGTCCGCGGACAAACTGTCACGGACAAAATGTCAGCGGACAAAATGTCAGCGGACAAAATGTCAGCGGACAAACTGTCACGGACAAAATTTCACGGTTTATGGTTAGGATTAGAGTTAGGGTTACATTTTGTCCGTGACATTTTGTCTCCATGACATTTTGTCCGCGGACATTTTGTCCTAACACCGCGTCCGTTGTATCGTTTCGTCAGTTCAGCCGACGACGCAACATCCGCCCATTCGTCTCGCCCCAGTCTCCCCTCTTCCCCCATCGACCGAGGAGACAGACGCGTTCTCATCGTTATAAAGCCTTGACGTAGAATGTCCGAATCCGTTGAGCTTAACGCTATTCAGTGTTTACAGTAAATGTGTCCAAGGCAAAAGCTGGAACCTCATCCTGCGATAAATTAGTACTACATTTACATCGCAATCATAATCACAGTATCAAGTCTCTCTCTCTCTCTCTCTCAGTTTCTCTCCTCCTCTCTAATCCATCCATCCATCCATACATCCATCTATCCGTACCATCTATCCATCCATCCATACATACATACATACATACATACATACATACATACATACATACATACATACATACAATACATCTTTCCTTCCATCTATCCATCCATCCATCCATCCTTCCATCCAATCCAATTCATCCAGCTATACATACATACATACATACAGTGGCGGTTCCAAGAATTCTTTGTGGGGGATGCAATGAATTTCTAGGAAGTTGGTGCTGGGTGCTATGCAATCCCGAATAAGGCTGATGAGCGAAAAACAAGGTCATCAGCTCTGTTTTGCACACAAGAAGGGTAGCGGCTCGGACCCGGTCAACCCTGAAAACGCTGACAAGCGATAAAAAGTTCCGTGTGGGATGCATTCCCAGTCATCCCCAACGTGGAGCCGACCCTACATATATACATACATGCATACATACATACATACATACATACATACATACATACATACATACATACATACATACATACAGACATATATACATTCATAATACATGTCACCACTTTTATTATCTCCCCTCTCTATCTCTCCTGTGCTGTTTTCGGCCTACTGAGAATTGATACTGAATATCATTAGACAGGAACTTCCACAAAGCAGTCTCGAGTAATGACTGGAGAAATGCTTGACATCAGTCACGTGACTCACGTTCACGACAGTTCTTCTCTCGCACGACGCACGACTTAATTAATAAGCGCTCGGAGAAGATCGTCTGCTGTTTACTCCACCTGTCAATCAAGTCCAGGCGATGCATTAGAGCGACTGGCCAGTTTGAAGAACGGAAAAACATCTTGGAAATAAAATATGACGAAACAGACAGACAGACAGACTTAGGATGCAGCAATTACGAAACCTGCACACGCCCGCTTAGGCTGAAATCAGGGGCGTAGCGACGTATATGGTATATATAGGTATATATATATATCCCCAAATTCAGACTACCTTAAAATTTTATTGTGTTTTTAAAGATTTTCAACGTTTTTTTAAAGATTTAGGCCTATATCCCCTCAAATCACATTATAGCCCCACCCCAAATCAAATTATTGGCTATGCCCCTGGCTGAAATACGGGGCACAGGGGCATGTGCCCCCTCCAAACCACGGCGTTTTAAAAAAGAAATGGCCTGCGACGCAATTCGGAATTCTGTATGCTAATATCTCATCGTGGAGAAAAGACGAAACGTTGCAAAGGAAATAATTAATCAGCAAACAATCTCAACTGCCACGGGAGGAGGAGGATTAAGAGCAGTTCGGGGCAGGCCCTCCGAGAGAAATTCCGGGCCCCTGTGCAGAATGCAGAATGGCCGACGAGCCCTTGACAAGTCATAATTTTTTCTTGACGACCTTTTTTTTTTTGTTTTTTTTCAACGTTTTTGCTAAAGTCTGCCGTTTATTTAATATTGTGTCCCCACCCCCAAATTGTTCCTCGCTACGCCCCTCTGCTGAACTGTCATTTTTAACCGTTCTTTTAAAAAAAAATGGCCTCATTTTATTGTTAATTATACATATTCATCATCGGCCCGGGCCCCTCCGGACCGCCGGGCCCCTAATTAATCAGCCCCCAGTCTCCCCTGCCTCGGAGGGCCTGGTTAAGAGCAGTTCGGGGAAGAGGCTGTGTGAAAAATTGCCTTCACTTCTGAATCATTTCAAAGTTGGAGGGAATCTAAGACTGGGGAGACCCCCCCCCTATCAGGCTTGTATGTCAAAGACGTCCATGGTTCAATTTTTATAACCCAACCCATCAAATCTCCAACCCAAACAATGCCGGAAATTGGGTTACTTGACCCAACCCAATCGATCTTAAACCATGACTTATTTTATGACTCAACCCAACCCACAATAAACATGGTAAAGTCTGACCCAACCTAATCCAACCCAGCCCAACCCATGGGTTAACCCAACCCTTGGACATCTCTGCTGTATGCAACACTGGCAGAAATAGATAAGCGAGTGCCGTCTTTTCCGCCCTTTCGATAGTTCAGAGAGAGAGAGAGAGAGAGAGAGAGAGAGAGAGAGAGAGAGAGAGAGAGAGAGAGAGAGAGAGAGACAGACAGACAGACAGACAGACAGACAGACAGAGACAGAGACAGAGGCAGAGACAGAGGCAGAGACAGAGGCAGAGACAGAGACAGACAGACAGACAGACAGACAGACTGACTGACAGAGAGAGAGAGAGAGAGAGAGAGAGAGAGACAGAGACAGAGACAGAGACAGAGACAGAGACAGAGAGATAGAGAGATAGAGAGATAGAGAGATAGATAGATAGATAGATAGATAGATAGATAGATAGATAGATAGATAGATAGATAGATAGATAGATAGATAGATGATAGATGATAGATAGATAGATGATAGATGATAGATAGATAGATAGATAGATAGATAGATAGATAGATAGATAGATAGATAGATAGATAGATAGATAGATAGATAGATAGATAGATAGATAGATAGATAGATAGATAGATATAGATAGATAGATAGATAGATAGATAGATAGATAGATAGATAGATAGATAGATAGATAGATAGATAGATAGATAGATAGATAGATAGATAGATAGATAGATAGATAGATAGATAGATAGATAGATAGATAGATAGATAGATAGATAGATAGATAGATAGATAGATAGATAGATAGATAGATAGATAGATAGATAGATAGATAGATAGATAGATAGAGAGAGAGAGAGAGAGAGAGAGAGAGAGAGAGAGAGAGAGAGAGAGAGAGAGAGAGAGAGAGAGAGAGAGACTCAATTCCTGGACACGCAGCCTTGCCCATATGCCATCAAAGAGAGCTACACGGGCGAAAAGGGAACAAAACGTCTAATATATTCTCTGTTCATGGACACCACGTCACACCAGATCCACCTAGCATTAGCACACCTTATACTTCTTTTCCTTTTCCTGTTTTCCTGCCATCGGTGAATCCAGGGGTGGAAGCTGTTACCTGCTCGACTCTGTTTCTGCTATGGAAGCGTGTGGAAACCCTTTTCAACTTCCACGTATTTTCCTCCACCACGACGTGGGAAGCCATTTCAGGCATTGTCATCACGGACGATTGTAGAAATGACGCTAAGATCGGATAGGAGAGATCTCTTCTCTGAGACACTCGTCAACGTAATACAGGCGAAGAAGGAGGGAAACGCCAAACGGCAGCGGCGGACAAGAAGAGGAGAACTGACGGGCGGAATTAAGACCAGCGGCCAGATGGCGCCACGCGCATCGCAATGACGTCACTGGATTCGGCCTAATTTGTGGTATCCGATCGCACACGTCAACGACGACAACAAAGGAAACGAGATGAAAGGAAAACACGGCATCCGAACGACAGAATACGGTAGCCGGTCATAATGACATAGACTACGACGACGACGACGACGACGACGACGACGACGACAACGACGACGACGACGACGGAAACTATCTGGGACGCTGACAAAGGAATGAAAAGAAAACAGGAGAGAGAGAGAGAGAGAGAGAGAGAGAGAGAGAGTCCTCGTAAACTCTCAGATAAGCGCTAGTCGTGGGGTCGTTCCTTGGTAATTTCAGGAGAAAAGGTAAAGCTAAATGCAGTCAGAGATACAAAGAAATACAGAAGTAAACAAAATTACAAAGAGACTAAGCCCATTATGAAGCACCTAGTATATGCTGCAGATACGTATTGGCCCTAGCTCAACATACAGTGTGTGTGTGTGTGTTTAAATTATATGCGTATAAATTATATGTGCGTATAGATTAATTATGTACAGTATATAATATATTATATATATATATATATATACAGGGCTTTTGTGACGGTACGCGCCGGTAAAATATAACCTACGGTGTGAAAAAATTTTCTTGTGACTTGACTTTGCAGTTGTGATTTAGCTAAAAACTTTAAATACTTAATAAATGATATGCATCATTATGCTTCCAAAATCGCTTCTATGTTAAATTCTAGCCACAGACCACATAATCGTAATGGAAAAGTTAGGCAATCCACCGTGAGTACCGGCACCTATTTTTTTACAAAAAAGCACTGTAAATATATACGTATAAAATATAAATACGTGAAAATTATATATGTACTATAGTGAATAAATAGAATTGAATGAGTGATGAATGACAGAAGAAAAATTACGTTTTACAGACGATTGAATGCAAAATTCTAAGCAAGATGGCGGCGCCGGGAAAACAACGGAAATGGCCAAGCACTTGATCACTCGATATGTTTACAGTTCGATGGTCGGCGCTTGAGCCTGTGTCGATTTCGGATCCGAAGGATACTGGGACGATAATCCTACGTCACGGCAGAGAAAAGAGGACAAAGGCACGAAGACAAACAGGAGGACAGACAGGGAGACGAAGTAGGACAGCAAAACGCAGCGAAAAAACGACTTTCCGGAATCTATCATAAAATAATTTTATTAGCAAATGGGGAAAATCATTGCAATATCTCAGCTACGCTCAGCCAGTCAACCGACCGACCAGTCAGCCAGCCAGTCAATCGGCGTCGCTGTTGTTGCACTCATCATCATCGTCGTCATCATCATCATAGAGCACTCATTATCATCATCACCTTTGTCGGCACGAGTGCGTAAGTAAAAATCTCGCAAATATTTATATAGCGCTTTCGCAATGGGGTTGTTTTGTTCAAACAACCCCATTAAACAATATGACCAACACAATTGACCTAAATCCGTTAACTTTTGTTTGAAGGAGGGGCAGTGGGAGGATGGCCGCGGCCCCGGCCCCCGCTATCAATATAGATTGCACAGTGCCTCCAGTTAACAGCCCCACTTTGCATAAGCTGGCTACGCCACTGATACCAGTTATATAAATTGTGAACAACAACGCTATGGGTCGTCGTCGTCGTCGTCAAAACTCGTCATTATCACCGCCGTCGTCTTCACTTTCATCTTAAATAACAACGACTATAGACTTTTATCGTCTTTGATAAGGACGCGTCTATAAACAAACACAGCACGCACTCACACACACATCGTATCGTCTTTTCGTGACGGTGAATTAAAGAGCAGCTGGAAATCGTCTTTCGTTTTCGAATTTCGCTAATAAATCTCTCGTGTTGCTTAAATTGGCGCTATTTTAGACGATAATGCATCGACGATAAGAGCGGATTCAGACTGCTGCTGCTGCAGCTGCTGCAGCTGCTGCAGCTGCTGCTGCTCTTCGTCCTTAAATGAACGCTTCTGTTCGACCTTGGTTCCAACGAATCAAGAGATTCTATTCAAAGTTATTCTATTTCAATTCTCTTCAATGTTTCAATTCTATTCAATGCTAGGTTTTTAGGTTCCAAGTTGGAACCAAAAAAACTAACATTGGAACTTCCAACGAATCAACGGCACAAAGCGGTCGAGCAGAGTGCATACGAATGACATTCGATTTCAGTGACGTCATTGAGGACGACAGACAGACAGACAGACCAACCGATCAACTGCAACTGATGGTTCCGCATAAGAGCATCAGTTACCATGGAAACCAGGTGCAAAATATATATATATCGACCGGAGTCCTGGCGCTAATGGCTTATCTCACAGGTTAACAACAGGTAATGTCCTAGGCCTGCTTGGTCGGCTGCAGGTGCGACGACCAAGGTAGGTCTACCTATTTGCGCTTAAATTCACACGTCGGTCTGGCGTTGTTCTGAGATCGTTACCTCTAAAAAAGGCGCTAGGTCAGCGCCTGACTGCAAGTTAAACGCTTTCATTCGGTACAATGCTCGTCAGCTCCAGTCTGTTTTTCCTGGTCTCTGGTGGCGTCAACAGTTCACGTCATGCGAGGGCGACGCTAACTGACTCTCCATTGATTAACACTTCAGTCGCAACCCACAATTTCTGCCATGCGTTCAGTCCTCAGTCATTCCCCGCATAGCAGGGGCATTCAAATGGTGGCCCGCGGGCCAGATGCGGCCCGCCAAAGGGTGTGAAATGATGACGCGGAGCTGACACTAACGAAATATTTTTTATAAACGTCTTCAACTTGAAACGTCTTAACCTACCCATTTTCTATTACTGTACTTACGAACTATATTTTGTGATGATGATATATATATATATATATATATATATATATATATATATATATATATCTATATATATATATATATATATATATATACCTGGCCCTCGGGGCCAGTCAAGAAGCGTTTCCACGTCGGGGATAACTGGGGTTGCATTCCCCCACCGGCCCACCAAACTGCGTCTTCAATGGAAGATGATTGTCTAAACGGATAAGCCTCGATGTATATCCACAAAGATATGGGCTCATCCATAGAAAATGTCATCGATAAATTCGCTTCCAGCAATAGATAACTCGATTTTGCACTATGACTTTGTACAGCCAGACTAAAGTGACTTTTATACATTGTCAATTCTGAACAGTATATTTTATAAAGCAAATCTACAGATTTCTTCTAAGCCGTTTACATATAATTCCTTTGACAATTGGCGGGTTCTTCCTGGAAATTCATTGCATCCCCCCACCAAAAGTCAGTTTTTAATCTAGACTCCTGGACTCCCGGGAAGAAAACTGAAAAAGCCGGGGGGAAACTGACAAAGCCGGGGGGAATTCTGCTAGGGGCCGCTGTTAGTTTATGTAGTATTCCAAAATTTCCGGGGAATTTGAAATTTCCGGGGGGAAGGGCAATTCCTCCCCGGAAACGGCCTAGATTAAACACTGCTAAGAGTTCTTGGAACCGCCACTGGGCCAGTCATATAAAAGTTGGCACTTGATAAAATTTAGCTAATACCCCTGTCATATATAGCGTCAGAAGAATGATGCTGTACAGTGTACAGTACAAAACACATTTGCATGATGTAATCAAGAATCTACTCTTCGTCGATTGCTGTACGCAGAGTGCACTGACTTCGAACCGCAGTGCATCGAATAGCGTACGTCCACCGGGACCGAGGGTTATAACACAGATGAGGAGGCTATTAGCGATCATTCAAAACAACGCCTCTCATGCAATATTCACGCCCCGATGTATGTTCTAGTTTAACAGTGTGTTGTTTTTGAATCGAGTTTGGGACCCCGAGACACGCTTCCCTACACGCGCCGAGGGAGAGCGGGTGTTGACTCGGCGCGGCAACAGCGGGGGGGGTCGCCAGATGGGGCGGGGGCGGGGCACGCCGCCTCAATCGCAATTTCAATCAAGAGAAGACTTGGCGGTCGGTCGAAGCAGCAGCAGCAGCAGCAAGCGACGCGCCCGTGTGTCGTGCCATCGGACGTACATAAAATATAACGCAAAAAACAGACCGCGTCGTGTTATCATATGAAACAGAAGCACGGACAATTATGGCCGGTGGCGGGACTGGACGGACGGGGGAGGGGAGGGGAAGGGGGAGGGTAGGGTAAGAAGCCACATCTGGAAAACGCTGACGTTTCCACTTTAGCGTCTCTTATCAACCGGCGGGAAAGTGGACCTCAGCGACAGTTGAATTTAAATATAGTATAGCAGTGATGGCGACTCCGGTCAGAAGCGATATGAATATCATATGATACAAGAACAATGATATCAAACGGATTTGACTGTCGGACCTCTGTCACTAACGCGGCTACCCAGAGGCGGTTCCAAGAATTCTTGGTGGGGGATTAAACAAAATTATAGGAAGTTGGTGGGGAGATGTAAAATGAAGAAGAAGAAGAAGAAGAAGAAGAAGAAAAGAGAAAAAGTCATTGTTAGTGTTTTGCCCACTAAATGTTAATAAATCCCTTGTCAAATAAGCCTGACAAGCAAAAAAGACGATCATTGACAGTATTTTTCACTAATATTTTTAAAAACTAACCGGAAAATATGTTGACGAGCCAAAAATGTCATCCAGAACCCCGGTGGGGGGCTGCACCCCCAGTCATCAACATGGTGAAACCGCCACTGCGACTATTGCTTCCTTCCATTAATTAATTCCGCGGACTACTTCACGACATTTGTCACAACACTCACTGTGAGTCTGCAACAGAAGCGTAATAATGCGTAAACGTCGATTACAGCGAGTATTACATCTCGACCATTGTCTGTTTTTCCTAACGGGTTTACTTCTACTGAAAAAAACTTGCGAGCGAATGTGTCTGAATCGATCTCCAGTGACCTCAACTGAACCTCAAATGATGGATCGGAGTACAAATTATACTCGAACAAACTATCGACATCAATCTGAAACTGATAATCTAGCACGAACAACTCTACAGTTTTCCATCGTCAGTTCATCGTTGCATTCACGAACTCCTACTCAGGGGCGTAGCAATGGGGCGGAAGGGTGTGTGTGGCAGGCCCGCCGAGAGAAATTCCGGGCCCCTGTGCAGAATAAAATCTCTTGACGACCTTTTATTGCTTGTCAACCTTTTCACGCCGGGCCCCCTCTACTTTAGTGTTTTTATTCCTATTATTGTTAATTAAATTATACGTATTCATCATGAGCCCGCCCTCCCCCCAGACCGCCAGGCCCCTGTGCAGTTGCCCCCCTGCACCCCCTCTCGGCGGCCCTGGTGGGTGGGGTGGGAGTACATATGTCCCCGAGCGCCGAGTGGGGGCGCCAAAATCGTGTTTATGGTAGCAAAAAAAGAAAAAAAGGAAGCATCAATATAGTTGTGACGACCTTCCTTTTTGTCCTTTTCATGGTTTTCATGAAGTCGAGGAGGCGCCATCAGAATGATCTGTCCCCGGGCGCCGGACACCCTAGGGTCAATACAGCTAGTGATGACCTTTTTTTGCTTGTCAGGGTTTTTAGACTTTTCGTGAAGTAGCGATTTTTTCGAAAGTTTAGGGAGGCCATCAGGGTGATTTGTCCCCGGGCGCCGGACACCCTAGCTACGCCCCTGCATATACTGCACATTTTACCAACTGAACGTACAGTATTTCTTTTTATGGCCAAACGAACCTGTTAAATGGGCCCACCTTCTCAGCAACAGTCACAAAAGGTCCCTTAACCTACAAGTACAGTACTGCACGCTTCCTTATTATTATTATTATTATTATTATTATTTATTATTATTATTATTATTATTATTATTATTATTATCTAAGACAATTTATATAGTGTAGTAACATAGCTGGAGCTAAAGTCAAGAGCGCTTTACAAAGGAGTCACTTATAAGATATGTTAAATAAGTGTGTCTTTAGGAGATTCTCAAAATTTAATTTCAACACTCTTATGGAAAACTTAATTTCAACACTCTTATGGAAAACTTAATTTCAACACTCTTATGGAAAACTTAATTTCAACACTCTTATGGAAAACTTAATTTCAACACTCTTATGGAAAACTTAATTTCAACACTCTTATGGAAAACTTAATTTCAACACTCTTATGGAAAACAATTTCAACACTCTTATGGAAAACTTAATTTCAACACTCTTATGGAAAACTTAATTTCAACACTCTTATGGAAAACTTAATTTCAACACTCTTATGGAAAACTTAATTTCGACACTCTTTTGGAAAACTTAATTTCAACACTCTTATGGAAAACTTAATTTCGACACTCTTTTGGAAAACTTAATTTCGACACTCTTTTGGAAAACTTAATTTCAACACTCTTATGGAAAACTTAATTTCGACACTCTTTTGGAAAACTTAATTTCAACACTCTTATGGAAAACTTAATTTCAACACTCTTATGGAAAACTTAATTTCAACACTCTTATGGAAAACTTAATTTCAACACTCTTATGGAAAACTTAATTTCGACACTCTTTTGGAAAACTTAATTTCAACACTCTTATGGAAAACTTAATTTCAACACTCTTATAGAAAACTTAATTTCAACACTCTTATGGAAAACTTAATTTCAACACTCTTATGGAAAACTTAATTTCGACACTCTTATGGAAAACTTAATTTCAACACTCTTATGGAAAACTTAATTTCAACACTCTTATGGAAAACTTAATTTCGACACTCTTTTGGAAAACTTAATTTCAACACTCTTATGGAAAACTTAAGCTCTGTTGCAATGCTACGAGTCTACCAAATGACTCTTCCTGCGATTAAAATTAACGCATAATTTTGAGCGTTTTTTCTAGAATTTATCTGAGAAGTTGATATTGAGTTCAACGCAGATTTTAATGCGCGCTACGTAAATACTCCCGCCTATTACTCCAGACATGGACATGGGTCCATTTAAAAACCCAACCGAACATGATTCAGACCCAACCCAACCTACGAAAGCAGTAGGGTTACTTGACCCAACCCAACCCACCGTAATATATTACAACATTTCTTAAGCCATGACTCTTTTGTAATATTTTCTTACCCAACACACCATAAACACGAACATTTTTAACCCAACCCAACTCATGGGTGGAACTAATCCATGTCCATGACTGTGTTACTTAATAAATCTCATAACCGACGAAATATGACCAACTTAAATTTCAGTCCGCCACCTTTGGCTAAAAAGTCGATCAATAAAATAATATCTGACTGGAAATTCGCGGATTTATCTGTGTGTCTGGAGAAGTTCTGCAGCGAGATTTCGCTGACACGAAATGTCCGTCTGTTCGGCGTGCGTGCGTGCAGCCGTTCCATCGATCGCCGAGGATATCTTTGCGAATTAAATTAGAGAATGACGACGGAAAACACAAAACTAATTTTCCAGTCATTATTTTTGCTCTCGTGACAAGACAACAGAACACGCAACACCACGATTATATGTATATTCTACGCATTCTCATTAGGTACATAGTGAGTGTCTGTCTGTCTCTCTCACTGTCTCTCTCTCACACACACTCTCTCTCTCTCTCTATCTGTCTCTATCTCTGCCTGTCTGTTTCTCTGTCTTTGTGTGTCTCTCTCTCACCCGAGTCTCTCACTGTCTCTCTCTGTCTCTATCTGTCTCTATCCGTCTCTATCTCTGTCTGTCTGTCTGTCTGTCTCTCTCTCTCTCTGTCTGTGTGTCTCTCTCTCACTGAGTCTCTCACTGTCTCTCTTACTGTCTCTCTCACTGTCTCTCTATCTCTCTATCTGTCTCTATCTCCGCCTGTGTGTCTGTCTGTGTCTCTGTCTTTCTATCTGTCTTTCTGTCTGTCTGTATCTATCATTGTCTCTCTGTCTTATCTCTGTCTCTCTCCTCGTCTGTCTGTCTGTCTGTCTGTCTGTCTGTCTGTCTGTCTCTCTCTCTCTCTCTCTCTCTCTCTCTCTCTCTCTGTACTAACGCTGCGTCAGACTATCAGTTTGTCTTAGCAATGATCCTTACGTCGTTAACATTAGTGTATTTCCAGAATTATGTATTCGCTGAAAATTGAAATGATATTTCAGCGAATTTTCCTCTCAAATTGACGTCGAGTGACTGCGATTTCACGATTCGCTGGGCGTTGTTTGTGTTCGGGTGATTTTCATTTGATAAGACATGAATTACTGCAATTAAAATCAAATTAATTTAAAATATTAATTTATTAATCAATTGTGGATAATGAAAAGCAAGAATGAATCCTGTCTCAACTGTATACAAATTTATCGATAAATTTGGGACCTCATCTTATATATATATATATATATATATATATATATATATATATATATATATATATATATATATATATATATAAGACATAGTTTGCATTGATTAATTAAAAAAGGAGTGCTCCAAGTCAAAGTGGGAAAAGTGGCGGATGTAATCTCAAGGAACGGACGAAAGAGAAAGAGAATGAGAAAGACAGAGGGGAGAAAGCAGGAGCAAAATAAGGAGAAAGAAACATGGACAGAAAGAGACATAGAGATAAACAGACAAAGAGAGAAACAGACATAGAAATATGCATAGAGAGAAAGAGACATAAAGATAACCAGACAGACATAAAGAGAAACAGACGTAGAGAGAAACAGACATAGAAAAGAGAAAAAGAGAGAAATATAAAGATGAGAAAAGGAGAGAGAGAGAAAAATAGAAAGAGAGAGAGAGAGACGAATGGACTCGAATGTAAAGCGAATATCAAAAGAAGAATCAGAAAAACAATTCTAGCGCAACACAAAAGAGAGAAGAAACCGACGCCTCGCACTTTGTAAATGTCACGAGCTGCTGCTGAATAAGAAACAAGATTACCCCCCCTCTGCTTGAGATCAGTGAACGCCCTCCCCCTCCCAGGGATGGTCACAAACTTTGATTTAAGAGTAGTTCGACTGTTCCTGCTTTTTGAAAAAAATCGAGCACTATTATTACATAGGAACCTTCGAATGTACACCAAAAAGAAAAAGGCAAAATTAAAAATCGAAAACAATCAATTCTGAACCACTCGGTTCTTGTTGGGCAAAGTAATTCGCAGTTATAAAGAATAGTGGCTGTGATTTTTTTAGACGCAAATTCTCACAGATTCACAGCACCTAATAGAGATACGTGTTCCGCTGTCTGCATGGTTTGATCGTCTCTCAGTTGTTCCAATTTATACTTTCGAATCTCAACACTTCTAATTCATCTTACTGACTCTACGCGTGGAAGCAGTTTACAGGATCTTATTATACAGAGCAACGGACAAAAGAATGGCTTCAAACTGTGGAGATGGCATTATACACCAACGGGCGATGAGCCCACGGTTAATGATGATGATGATGATGATGATGATGATGATGATGATGATGATGATGATGATGATGATGATGATGATGATGATGATGATGATGATTCATGATGATGATGATGATGATGATGATGATGATGATGATGATGATGATGATGATGATGATGATGATGATGATGATGATGATGATTGATTCCATGATGATGATGATGATGATGATGATGATGATGATGATGATGATGATGATGATGATGATGATGATGATGATGATGATGATGATGATGATGATGATGATGATGATGATGATGATGATGATGAGGATGATGATGATGATGATGATGATGATGATGATGATGATGATGATGATGATGATGATGATGATGATGATGATGATGATGATGATGATGATGATGATGATGATGATGATGATGATGATGATGATGATGATGATGATGATGATGATGATGATGATGATGATGATGATGATGATGATGATGATGATGATGATGATGATGATGATGATGATGATGATGATGATGATGATGACGATGATGATGATGATGATGATGATGATGATGATGATGACTCTACACCTAAGTCCGCTTTCAGCTCCTACTGTTACCTCTGATCTGAGCATCTGCAGATAAATTCTAATACCACTATCAATTGATAACTTTCAGCACAAGAACATCGAAGATGGCATAATTATTTATTTTTTTATTTTAAGCCGGACATTTAGTGTCAAACGAGAAAATGTTGGCGCAAAATTCCCTAAGGCCATTTTTGGAGAAGTTACTTTTGTCCAAACGAAAGAACTATATATAGCCTACCTTTAGTTTAAAAAGCCAGTAATAGAAGAGTTGATGTGCTCATACCATGAAAATCATCAGGCTCTCACTCTCTTCTCAGTAGCCACCAGAATAGAACAGGTAATTTTCAAAGATAAATAACAGAGTCGGATCCCAATGTTATAGCGCTGGCATAATAATGTTATAGTCATTTTATAGCCATTATATATCCATTTCATAGTTTGTGGTGTAATCGTGTTATAACTTATAATCATGATATAATCGTGGTGTAATCATGTTATAGTCATGCCATGATAATGCTATAGTCGTGTTATGGTCATGTTATTTGATCATTTTGTCACTGACGCTATAAATAGCAAATAAAATTCAGTCGTCACTC
>CM030852.1:6327533-6337533 GCA_018105865.1 Metaphire vulgaris
AGGGCATATATATATATATATATATATATATATATGTATATATATATATATATGCCATTCCCTGTTTTCAAGCCTTCGCCGTCTTTCGCCACGTAATCTCTCCTGGCGTTCACTCATCCTCATCCTCAACGTCACTCTTTCCGTCATGTTTCATCCGACCACACGGTGGCTGATGTTTCCACTCCTCCACCCCCTCTGATCTGCTGATCTTTCCGGGCTTTTCCACGTCAGTCGCATATATGTACGCCTATACGTATGTATGCGCCACTCCGTCAGGCTCAGCGCTTCGGTGATCGTGGAAAAAATCGGAAACCAAATTCAATCGATAAGTATCATGATCAGTGCAAGGCTTCTGGCGCAATCAATATCGGGGCTTTGATCGATCTGTCACCTCTACTGTCACCCGTCACCCCGTAAAAATTACGACACACGCGTGTATGTTACAGCCCATATATATATATATATATATATATATATATATATATATATTTTTTATTTATACTGTAAATATATATGTATATATACCTATATATACTTATAATTTATATCCTTCAAATTAAGTACTGAGGGCTAAAAAAATTTTTAAAACTATTTTAAAATATAAAATAAATAAATCATATATATATATATCATATATATATATAAACTTTTCCAGACCTCAAAACAAACGAGAGCCAGCAACACAATTTCTCAATGTCTCTGAACACTTTTTCATAAGTCCTTTGGGAACGAAGTACTGAGGATATTATATATATATATATATATATATATATATATATATATATATATATATATATATATATATATATATATATATATATATATAGCAGAACGTTGTTTTAACGTACTTAGGGTTTGCAAAATTGAGTGCGTTATATCGAAGGTTTACGTTATATCCAGTACATCACACTGGACGACATGTATCATGCGACCAATTATACGATTATGCCTATGCATATACGCAACAATGGCACGAACAGTAGCATCATTATAAATGCGTTTTACAGCGTCGTCCTATAGCTACAGTCAAACTCAAATTTATATCCAGCCATTCGATGATTAGCAGTGGTGGGACTTGCTTGCGACAGTGTTTCTTCCTATGTTCTTCCAGGACTTAATTAAATGGCAGATGGAAGCAAAGGCCGAATCTTTGGCCCGCAATTTAGGACCTGGGCCCTGCAGAGGGTCGTCGAGTCCCCTATGACAATCTGCTATTATTACACTTACGACGTATTCCGTAGGCAGTAGGCACTTCTTTCTTCCACTGCCTCAAATATTGATAATTATACTCTGTCTCTATGTCTCTCTGTCTCTCTGTCTCCATCTCTCTCCTACCTCCATCTCTCTCTCCCTGTACCTCTTTTTCTCTCTTTGTCTCTGTCTCTCTGTGTCTCTCCCTATCCCTTTCCCTTTCTCTCCCTGTGTCTTTTTGTCTCTGCCTCTCTTTGTGTGTGTCTTTCTGCCTCTCTGTCTCTGTCTCTCTGTCTGTCTCTGTCTCTGTCTCTCTGTCCCTGTCCCTGTCTCTGTCTCTGTCTCTCTGTCCCTGTCTCTGTCTGTCTGTCTGTCTGTCTCTCTCTCTCTCTCTCTCTCTCTCTCTCTCTCGGCACACTCAAGCCACTCTAAGAATCCAGCAAGGTCCTAAAATAGAACATTTGTGAAGTAGAGACAACACAGAGTATAGAGACATTATGCATGCGCCCTTCCAAAATAATTCCCGCAAATGGAAGACGAATGTCTGATGACGCAAAAGACGACATCCTAAATGACAGACCTTCGATAAATATAAACAGACCGTTCACTATCTTCGGTCACGTGAATTCACTTCGATCAATGAACAGAAAGAGATTTAAACCATACTCTATAGAATCCACAGCACAGCAATCTCGTATTAATCAATGAATATATATATATATATATATATACATAATACATATATATATTCTCCCCAATTTTAAGTTCATATGATGGGATATATTGTTATATATATATATATATATATATATATATATATATATATATATATATATATATATATATATATATATATATATATTCCACCCATCCATTCAATTATACATATATATAGTGTATGTATATATAGTTATATATATATATATATATATATATATATATATATATATATATATATATATATATAACCCTGGGTGAGTTGTTGTTGCCATCAGTGAAATTTGCCTATTGGAAATTGCAGCTTTTTTAAGTGTTTAAACGCACTAAGCGAATGTCGAGAGAGAGGGAGAATAATGGCTCCACACACACATGCACAGACGTTGCATCCAACTGCAGTGGATTTCGAATGAAAACAAAACCTGAAAGTTTATCGGCGCGACGATTTCTCTGCACTGACCGCAGTTTCTTCGACGTTCTATTCATGCACCCCCTCCAGGCGACTGCTCATGGTCCACCCTACACCCCAGCTGAAATATAGGCAAGGATTTGCAAAATTCCAGGTTAATACTCTATCATTTCCAGTTAAAACGCGTCAAACTTCTCCCGTTGAAGAGAGAGCAAAGAGATCTTCGAATAGGATTTCCCTCAACTTTCTCTCTCTCTCTGTCTCTCTCTCGTCTTTCTCCTGGTCAAATTTGAATTCCAAATGGCAAATATTGGACGTGTAGGTTTTTAAAAAGTCAAATTTTGAGCTTTTATGGTTTTTGCTTTTTTAAGTCGAAACATGAAAAAACCTATATTTAATGCCTTAAAAGTTTACTGCTCTCTGCAGACAGCAAAACCCATATGTGACAGCAATGTACAATAGTCTATGTATGTTGTTATGTCAAACATTAAAACCTAAAAACTAAAAAATCTACATTTCATTTTTTTAAACCGTGGTTTTTCCCGCCCATGGCCAGGACAAATTGAATCACATTTGAATGTAATTCTGCACCCACGGAAGCTCATTAGAAAAGAAACGCCCTCTTACAGCGCTGTGTTGAATATTGAAATGAAGACTAAAAAAATCAAGACATAAAAGGACGCACGATTGTCCTATAGGCTACCTGTGACCAGACGCAGAGCTCAGGTAGGTAGACACCTGGCGACAGCCTATACGTCTGGCTGGTTGTCGTTATGACACTAGCCTATGCGTTTTTCGTGCTTAGTTCATTCGAAAAGAAAAACGGCAGTAGTTCTGAAAAGGATATCCCCACTCGATGATGGCCTTTGCGTATTTTCTGATGAAGTTTTCTTCGCTGAAGATGAAGAGAGAGCGCTTGCTGAGTCTTCCGAGAAGAGGCATTCCTCCGCCGGCGCCGCCTGCCTTGTCTCGTCCTCCTCCCGATCCTCCTCCTCCTCCTCCTCCTCCGCTCCCGTCTTTTCCCATCGTCGTTCGCTTGGGGTCTATGATCCCCGATCGCCCAGCGGCGGTGTCGTTGGTTTCGCTGTCGACCGACGAAAGGATTCCGTGCGTCATTCTACGATTTCCACAGAAAAAGACAGAAACACGATTCGTCTGACTCCATAGTCGGAGACGAGAATAACAACGGCTCCTAGCCGTCCCTGGTTCGACACGGAAACAGAGTTAGACGACGACGAGAGAGAGAGAGAGAGAGAGAGAGAGCCGGTCAGACTCTCTCCGTCGACCTCGCTAACCGCGGACACGACGTCGGTCGGTCGGTCGGCCTGCCGCGTAGAAGCCCCCGTCGTCGTCGGCGGTGGCCGCTCCCAGTGACTGAGCGAGCGAGTGCCGAGCGTTGATCGGTGCCATACTCACCCCCCCCCGCTGCCCCCGCCCCCGCCCCACCATAAGCAGCGCACTCGGTTACGTTAACCGCCGGACCTGATTAAAGAACACGCCACCTGAACGGGCGCAACGAACAGAACGATGGACACCATTGCGGATAATCGTCTCGTCATGGATGGACATCGTATTCGCCTAGATGCAATTAATCACAGTAGTACCTGGGTTACTCACAGTAGACTGGGGCAAAAACTACTCTTACTACTACTACTACTACTACTACTACTACTACTACTACTACTACTACTACCAGGGTGCGATTTGTGACCTGGAGCAGTGGGGGGAATAAGTCGAGCTTGGGGAGATGTAGTTGTTGTGGAAGTGTAGCAGTGGGGGATGTAGTGGTGGGGGATGTAGCAGTAGGGGGATGCAGTTGGGCAGTGGGGGGAGGGAAATCCACCCTTCCCCTACAAATCGCGCCCTGACTACTACTACTACTACCTACTACTACTACTACTACTACTACTACTACTACTACTACTACTACTACTACTACTACTACTACTACTACTACTACTACTATTACTACTACTACTACTACCTACTACTACTGCTACTACTACTACTACTACTACTATTACAGCTACAACAACTAATGCTACTATTACTACTACTACTGCTGCTGCTGCGCTGCATGTGGAATATCCTTATATCACGTCTCAATGGCGCAATAGACAAGTTTAATTCCAAGGTGGGAGCAGAACATATAAGGGCTAAAATTAAGTTCATGATCCAGCAGAATAATGTTCTCGAAAGTTCATGTCAGCACATCCTTATGTCTTAACTTAGAAAATGTTGCAGGCAGAAAATATGTCCGGGGTAAATATCTTTGGTAAATTATAACCCCCTTCCCAGTTACCCTATATGAGGGCTAAAGGTATTTTGAAATTTAAGCTTTCGCCGAACAGGAAACGTCGTGTTTACACGCGGACCTGGTAAAATAAAAGGGGGCTGTTAAACCTCCAAAGAAATATTGGACGGGGGAATTTAGCATCTATCCTGATCAGTGGCGGCTCCACATAAGGGTCCGGCCCGGGGACCGTGCCCCTATTGAATGCCCGCCCCAGTCCCCCAGTTGAGACTCTATACTTACTACTACATACCTATCAACAAATGGTTGGCCCCCAATGCTTAGAAGTTGCCACGCCAAAGGTGTCCCCCACTTGCCAAATCCTGGAGCCGCCACCAGTGTTGTATTTTTGATTAGCTAATTAAGCTTAAATAGCTAATTAATTAGAATATAATTAATTAGATGTTTAAAGCTAATTCTAATTAATTAGAAATAATTCTAATTAAATCGAAATACTTTTATAATCTTAATCTAACTTTTTGGGAATAAGTGATTGCTTACTTACTTAGATTGCCGTTCTAAAAGTATTTCCTTTTATTGTCAACGTCTCAATTATACTATCAACGAAAGGATAATAGGCCTATCTCTTTGTAAATTGTTGGTTGATCATGGCGAATTTTGGAAGAAATACCTGACAATCTGGAACATTTTTCATGGGCCTTTACAGCCAATCAAATAGACAATAAAACGTGCATTTCTGGATCCTGCGAACAGTGGCGGCTCCAGGGTTTGGCAAATGGGGGGCCGTTGGGGTGGCAACTTCTAATCATGGAGGGCCAACCATTTGTTGTTATGTATGTAGCATTAAGTATAGGGTCCCAACAGGGGGGCCACTGGGGGCAGGCACTCAATAGGGGGCACGGGCCCCCGGACGCCCATGTGGAGCCACTACTGCCTGCTAGACATGCAAGAAGAGGATAACTGGCGATTGGAAACCAATAAGGGTGACGTCGAATTTTATTAGTCATGCAAAAGCTAAGCCTTGCACTCCTTGCAAGTGCAAAACTTTTGATGTAGAAAAGACAAAAAAGGAAGAAGTTGCTTGTCATTGCCAAGTGCAACAGAGACAAGTCGATTTAATATTGCCAGCTGACTGGCAGTGACTGCTAAGACTAGTGTCTATAAATCGACTGCATTAATTGTCGTTTGTCATTTAGCAATTCGTAATCATCGTCATTCCTGATCTAATTAAGTTGCTAATTAACTTAATTAGATCAAAATTTACTAATTCTAATTAATTAGATATTTCATGTATCTAATTCTAATTCTAATTAATTAGCTGAAAGGACTAGCTAATTCTAATTCTAATTCTAACTAATAATTAGCAAAAGTGCCAATTAAAAACAACACTGGCCGCCACTGGTCCTGGTATCTCTCCCTGGGCCGGGGGTTATCGCGTTAACGTGCTTCGATCGCTTCGGATGAAATCGTGTTAAAGAAGGCCGATCGAAAGGAGCCGGCGATGAGTGACGGACCCGCGGTGTCCGAAGCAACCATTAGCGCAGATTGGACGTTCTTTGTCGTCGAAATGACGACGACGACGACGACGACGACGTGACCCGAATGATCGATCGTGTTATGAACGCCTCGAGACAGCGAGAGGCAGAAAATCGCTCCTCCTGCCGACGGGTCGACCCATTCGGCGGGTCTTTGCAGCAATCACACACGGAAGTGGCCTGTCGTCTGCCAATGCGCTTGACCGTCGGGACGCCATAGGGGAGGAGGGGGTGACGGGGTCTCGGAGGATGACGGGCACTCATTAATACGTTAACGGCGGTCACTCGTGACACGTGAAGAAGCTGAAAGCGCCGAAGCTTTTAGAAGACGACGTCGTTTGCTGGTCAAGGAATTTTTCACTTGAAAACCTGAAATATCGATGTGCCCACTGCCCCCCTCCCCCCATATTCCGGAACCCTGGCTACGCCAATGAGTTTGGACGTCACATCTACGAAATGCGATTGTTGGGGGAAATGCGATTGTGGTGGTGGTGGTGGTGGTGGGGGGGGTGACATTCTAATCAGAGATGTTCTGGGTTAACCCTACGATTGTTAATAAAAACATTTTAGCAAAAGTTTGTCAACCCGAGAGCAAGAGACGCAGGGATGCCTTTTATTGGATGTTTTTAGTTTAACTGTTAAACTGAGTAAGCACTGAATTGTCACTCTGTCTGCATGGGTGGTTCCACGTTGGGGATGACTGGGGATTCATCCCCCCCCCACCGGTCCACAAAAATGCGTCTTCACTGCCACGCATTGTCCGCTGTAGATTTCACGCATTGAGGCTCTACAGTCAACTACACGACCTCTTTGATGAAGATCATCATCGATTCGTCTGATGGTCATCTCCTTCTGCAATGAATGAATGAATGAATGAATGAATGAATGAATGAACGAACGAACGAATGAATGAATGAATGAATGAATGAACGAACGAACGAACGAATGAATGAATGAATGAATGAATGAATGAATGAATGAATGAATGAATGAATGAATGAATGAATGAATGAATGAATGAATGAATGAATGAATGAATGAATGAATGAATGAATGAATGAATGAATGAATGAATGAATGAATGAATGAATGAGATAGTCACGTGACGTGACGTCCACTTAGCTAACGAGTGTAACCAGCGAAGCGAGACGACCGGAAATGACTTTGGAGCTCCAGTGCTGAGATCACGTGACCGAAGTGGTTTTTCGCCATCCTGGAAACCGTATCGATTTGGAGAGGATGAAGAGGGAGAGATGGAGAGGACGCAGACAGAGATATGTTCAGTCCTTTCGACGATAAGCCAACTGATGGCAGAAAATGATGAAGTCTAATCACAGCATTGGCGGCTCCAGGATTTAGCAAATGGGGGGGGCGGGGAGTTGAGGTGAAAACTTCTAAGCATGAGGGCCAATCATTTGCTGATAGGTATGTAGTAAGTATAGGGTCACAACAGGGGGCCACTGGGGACCAGACATTCAATAGGGACACAGGCCCCCAGGTGGAGCCGCCACTGAATCGCAGTTGCTTAACTGTAAGCCTGGAAAGAATTACTCGATAGTCTTCGGTTCTATTCCTTTCGGAAACACACGAAAACCGAGGAAATAAAATGCTCCTAATTTATGCGGCGCCTTCTTAGTCCCACGAACCGGGGCGTCGACCTAATTCCCACGCAGACAATGTTGCACGCATTCCCCACGTCGGTAAACACTAAACACGAGAGTATACAGCCGATGACTCGCAGGCTCGAACACGGGTCGACAGGATTACCGTACGATGCTGACCATCTATCTATAAAAGAGCCACCAATATGGTATTCCGACACAGAATTTTCCTCTCTGACTGATCTCTGGAATGACCTGGTCTTTTGCGGATGGATTTGAAGTAACGTAGATAACCCTTGGGTATTAGAACTGGTGCTATAGAAGTGCATTATTATTATTATTATTATTATTATTATTATTATTATTATTATTATTATTATTATTATTATTATTATTATAAGGAGGAAGAAGAAGGAGATGGTGGAATCAAAATGAGAGAATTGTGCGGAAAGAAAAAGCTAAAAATGACAGTGCGTCTACCCCTCCCCACACTCCCACTGCTTCTCCCCCTGTCAATAGAAGAGATAGAGAAACGCGAAGTCGCTCGCATTTCACACCCAGAACTGAGAACAAAGGAAGTAAACTGTATTCATTGGAAAGTCTGAGTGAATTTTCCGCCGTCTGCCTTTTTACAATCAGTTGCGTCACTGCGATAAATCAGTTGATGGAAATATACAGCTATACAAACACACTATACAGATGCGCATAGATACCGGAGACAGATACACACAGATACACGTAGACAGGTACACGCAGATACCCGGGGACAGATACACACAGATACCAATGATACACGTAGACAGACAGATACCCGGATACAGATACACACAGATATTCAGAGACAGATACACAAAGATACCCAGATATACACAATGATACCGTAGACAGACAGATACCTGATACAGATACACACAGATATTCAGAGACAGATACACAAAGATACCCGAAGACAGATACACAATGATACACGTAGACAGATACACACAGATACCCGGAGACAGATACACAATGATATACGTAGACAGATACACACAGATACCCGGAGACAGATACACATAGATACCCGAAGAGAGATATGCTTACACACAGATACCCGATGAGAGATACACACAGATACACACAGATACACACAGATACACGTAGACAGATACTACCGTTATATGCTCAGAATAACCAAATGTTCCGCGTCTGATGATAAGTGATGACTGTGATGGTGATGCTGCTGCTGCTGATGATGATGATGAATGGTGGAGACAGTGATGATAATGTTACATAGATGGTACAATGTATCATCTATCGTGCTTTATGTCAAAGACGTCGTTTGCCGTTATATCTGACCGAGTTTATTTCAAAAGGTTCATTTGGCCTCTTCAAATGCAAATGCTTTCTCAGTGTCAGCTGAAAGTGAAACCGCGTGAAAACTGGTGGTTAAGCTTATATCACAACGATCCGGTATTACAGTAAAACAGACGAAGACGATGACAACTGCTGTCACTATATACAAATAATTAGACTGCGCCAGTTCTATATGTAAACGCAACGTGTATACCAGGATTAGAGTGGTTTGCTGGAGGTGCCGGTAGGGTTTAATCTAGGCCGTTTTAGGGTCGAAAATGGCCCTTCCCCCGGAAATTTCAAATTCCCCCCCGGAAATTTTGGCATACTACATCAACTAACAGCAGCCTTCTAGCTGAATTTCTCCCCCCGGCCTTGTCAGTTCTCCCCCCCCGGATCCAGGAGTCTAGATTAAACACTGGGTGCCGGGGCCCTACGCTGTGAAAACCCTGGGCCCGGGATATATTTGTCGGGGCCGATCAATGAGGTGCCGGAGCCCATAACAGAGGTGCCGGTGCCGGTGCCGGGGTCGGGCCCCGGCTCACTTTAACCACTGCGTGTATATTACAGTCTTTCAAAAAGTAAGGAAAATCAGCCTAGTATTAGTCTTTCCATCTGCATCCTTGTATATGCATTTGTATCGCAAAAGATCCCTCGCTATTGTAATCATGATTCAATTTTCGTTCAAAGACGGGCGCGCTGAGCCCAATGGCCGAGCCCACTGCACGCAGGCGCTTCCAAGAAACGAGACTTTATGTTCTTCTGTCTGTTTGATCGGTCGCCTTAACTCCGTCGGTCGGTCTCCAGTGGGTTGTTGTAGCCGCCCCGACCAATCGCCCTGCTTTACGGCGATACAGAAGTGACGTAATTGCTGGCTTCTGTGAATTCCCGTCTTTTGATTGGCTCTCGATGACGACGACGACGACGACGCGGCCGTCTGCCATTTTACCGGAAATGA
>CM030852.1:6342533-6352533 GCA_018105865.1 Metaphire vulgaris
AGCCATAGTGGGTGCAAGTGTGTGTGTTTGTGTGTGTTGTTTGTGTGTGTCTGTGTGCATATGTGTGTTTTTTTTGCTTTTAGGTCCAAATATGGGAAATAAAACTGACGTTAGGCATTTATTCTTGCAATTCAATTCGTTGTTTTAATTGTCCTGTCCGTGATTTGATAGCCTATTCTTTTGCCGTACTCTATTCTTCCCTTATTTTTATCTTCTCTGTCTGTCTGTCTGTCTGCCTGTCTGTCTGTCTGTCTGTCTGTCTGTCTGTCTCTTCCCCTCTCTCTCTCTGTCTGTCTGTCTGTCTCGCCATCCATCCACCCATTCTATCTAAAGTAGGCCTATTCCATTCCAAACATTTTATCTATTCTATTCACCCATTCCATTATATCCATTTAATTCTACCTATTCCTTTCTATAGAAAATAGAAAATCTGGAAAAACTGGGAAAGTGGAAGGCAAATTATCAAGGGAAAGACAAAGAATGACGTATATCAGTAGTCTATTGACTGGTGTAAATGGGGTAACTACAGAATTAGAACTCATACAATCAACAAACAACAGAGAGAAATGGAAGTCCATAGTCTCCTCGCCAAAGTGGAATTTGTATGGTAGAAATACATGGCACCTACCTTAGGAGGCAGAAGATTCATTTCTATATACTGAATCCCATTCTATCCATTTCATTCCATGAATTTCCATCCGTTCTCTCTCTCTCTCTTTTTCACTCACTATTATATATATATATATATATATATATATATATATATACTTATAACCAAACATCTATATGTTCTTATTCATTTGTGGGGATGTAATATAATAACGGCCGAATGCACAAATCGATTTATAGATTATCGATTGAACGAGCGTTTGTCTATTGATCGATGAATAATTCAAATTAATATTTAAAAAGCTTTTCTCCGTTGTCACGAATCTTGCTTCGACCTTTCAGTCTATTAGATTAAGTAATTAAAATCGATTAATTATCATTTCGATTTGATTTTCTCGAATATATCTTCTAAGTCTTTTAAGTGTGCTATCCGGTTGCTGAGAATAAACAATCGAATCAATCGGAGTCAATCAGGCGGAACCGTTGCGGTTCACCTGCTTTCGTCGTCGACAGAGACCCACGAGAGCGCTCGCGGCATGAGCATTGAGCAGCCACACGAGCAGCGACACGAGCCTTTATGGGGGTCGCTGAGCAATAAATACTGCGACGACAGCAAAAAGAAAAAAAGAAAATAATAACCGGTGAAATGGCATAACAATCGAATAACGAAGGTACAGCTCTCTCTGTCTCTGTCTTTCTGTCTTTCTCTCTGTCTGTCTGTCTGTCTCTCTATCTGTCTGTCTGTCTGTATGTCTGTCTCTGTCTGTCTGTCTGTCTGTCTGTCTGTCTGTCTGTCTGTCTGTCTGTCTCTCTCTCTCTCTCTCTCTCTCTCTCTCTCTCTCTCTCTCTCTCTCTCTCTAACTCGATTTGCAGTGCCCCGTTGGCACTTGACTCAAGCCAAGATCGATAATTTGCTGCAGATCCCAAAAGGTCAATAGCCCTCTTTCCTTCCACATCGCTGCTACAACCTAACGTGTATTGGGTCTGTTTACAAGGTCGGCCATCTTTCAGTTCAAACGAAAATCGCAGCGGCAGTATCCTCGTCACGCGATCGATTTTAGAGTCACAATAAAAAAGAAAATATGAATCACAAGAACTAAGCACAAGAACACGGCCCTGTCCCCCCCCCCCACACCCCACCCCGTTCGGGCTGGAACTGGTCGTGGGATTTGTGCAGAAGCGTTGATTAGGGGGGAGGGTGTTGGTAGCTTGAGAATGAACGAAAGAAGTTCAAAGGGCTGGAGCTTCACACGACGACTTTTTTTGCTCGTCAAGCCTTTTTTCACCTTAATTAATACCTGAAAATGTCGATGAGTTCCCCCCCCCTATTCCGGAATCCTGGCTACGCCACTGGTCTATCTAAGCGTAATACAAGGATTATAAGTCGCTGGTTGCGTCGCAGTCATGACGTAATGATGAAGTCATGTGGTCATTATGGATACACTGACCTTTGCCCGGCCGACAAACCACTTTGCCCATAGCTATTTCAAGAAAGATCAAGCGCATATGAATGAGCAGCTACTGCTGTACTGCTTTGCAAAGCGCTATATAAATTTACGAGATTCTACTTACTTACTTACCTATTTACATTATGTAATTAACACTTAACAGGTCTGAAGAATTTTCTAATTAGTAGCATTTTCCGGAATCTCTTCGCTTTCATTGGCAATTGTGGCCATAATGTGGCGCCTCTGGCGAATGAAAGCGCCACGACTGGGCTTCGTCTCTATGGCAACAAAAGCGTCAACTTCGTCTAAACTCTAAACAGATTAACCGGTTGATGTTCTAACGGATGTACGTTGAAATCGTGAAGATTTATTAAAGCGGAATACGAACTTTCTGTTAATTTCCAGCCGAATAGAGTTTACGAACGTATGCAAGAGATCATGAAACTTACAGCCTTAAAGCGAGCAAAACCTCTTAGGCAGAGTTATTTCTAGGATTGACAATTGGGGGGGATGTCAACTTACAGTAAAATTCTGGGGTCCTCTGCCAAAAAAGTCTGACAAGCAAAAAATGTCATCCAATAGCTGAAATTGGGGAGGGTTTTTGGGGGTGTCGGTCTATAATTGGGGGGGGGGGATGTTGGGAGTGTAAGGGGATGTAAAAATATTCATGCTCCTAGGCAGTGGCTGCTCCACATGGAGAGCACGGGGGCCCCGTGTGCAACCCCCACTCAATGCTTGCCCCTACAGTGACTCCTTGTTGTAACCTATACTTACTACTTACATACATATCAACAAATGGCTGGACTCATGCTTAGAAGTTGTCACCCCAACGGGCCCCAATTGTCAAATCCTGGAGCCGCTACTGCGCCTAGGCTAGCATTGTCTAAGTGCCGATAAATGGGCGGCGGAGAAAAGGCGTCGAGAGAAAGGACCGACAACCCCACCATCTCTTTCAGCCGATGCCGTGAAATATGAAGGTGTTAATTCTCCAGTTCCGCATTTATTATTAGATCGTAGACAGACTGCAACGTACTTCCGGTTAGACAAAGACACCAAATATAGTTGACCGATAACAGAGGGCGTGTTCGAGTTAATGGTTTTGAATATTCGAAAGACAGTGACTGTTCCGCCATGTTGATGACTGGGGATGTATCCCCCCCCCCATCGGGGTTCCGGATGACCTTTTTTCTTTGTCAACCTATTTTCCGGTGAGTTTTTAAAAATCTAGTGAAAAACTGCAAACGACCTTCTTTTTGCTTGTCAGCCTTTTTGGCAAGGTTTATTAACATTTAGTGGACAAAACACTATCAATGACCGTTTTCTCTCGTTTCCTTTTTTCTTCTTCACTTTGCATCTCCCCCTCACCAACTTCCTATACTTTTTTCCATCCCCATAAAGAATTCCTGGAACCGCCACTGACAGTTGCAACTTACAGTAAAATAGTTTGTATGCATTGATTTGCGAATGTTACTATACTCTTTTCGGGACACTGCATTTTGTCCAGAATGAGACGTACCTCCTCTTTTTCTGGACGCTGACCAACATTTCGGGATGATCATGCAGAAAATCGGGAATGTTGGTTTTCATCAACTCTATTGTTATTATTATTATTATTATTATTATTATTATTATTATTATTATTATTAAATGAAGATGATATACAGAGTAGTGAGCGCTATGGACTGTCAATAAACATTGAGTAGTGTTTAAGTGAGTAGTAAAAGTAGTAAATGTAGTAGTAGTAAACTTAGTCTTGGAGTAGTAGTAGTGCAGACAAGAGGTCGCAAGAAGAGCATTGATCAATGGATAAGATCTGGAAAAGCAAATTATTATTATTATTTTTATTGTCATAATCACCAAAGACCTGGAAAGAAAAATACTAGCCTTTGAAAGAAAATAATAATAATAATAAAATAATATATTATTATTAGTATTATTGTCATAATAATAATAGATATTATTGGTGTGATGATATATTATTGGATCTTATAAACGGAATAAAAACTAATAATACATAATTATTATTATTATTATTATTATTATTGTTGTTGTCATAATTATTATTGTCATTATTATTATTATTATTATTATTATTATTATTATTATTATTATTATTGTCATTATTATTATTGTCATCATCATTATCATCATCATCATTATTATTATTATTATTATTATTATTATTATTATTATTATTATTATTATTATTATTATTATTATTATTATTATTACAACTTTGTATAGCCACGTCTGTACAGGCAGGCTATTAGCAACAATGTCTGTACCGGTGTGGCTCATTGATTCATGTAATGACTTAGTCGGAAGGTGGCGCCGTAGCAGTCTTTTGCAACTATGTCAGTCGATCTTACCTGGGCGATGTCTTCCAATTCTTCAGTTTCGTTTGAACGAGAGCGCATTGACGCAGATCGGAAGCATCCACTGCTCTGCGCCTGGACACCGACTGACCAGCCGAACCATCGTCCGCTGCTGCTGCTGCTGCTGCTGCTGCTGCCCCATCTTCCACTCTTCGTCTTCCATATTCCATCGCCGGAGTCGAATGAACACCGCCATTGAACGTATGATCTCCACTTGATCTCTGATCAGATGGACTGAATCCATATTGGTTCATGGCGCGAGGGTGTCTCGTGGAATGGCGACGCGAATCAAAAGAAAAGGAGGGAGGATAATGGAACAGCCCGGTTGCTGAAGGACGCTATAATGGAGAGCTTAGGAAAGGAACTGGAAAGCGATGACCGAGATTTGAAAAACGCTCTAAAACAGTCAGATAAACGTACAAGGATTATAAACAATAATTACAGATAACACGAAGACTAAGAAAGTTGTGGCAATACTAGTACAGGATGTATCACGAACACTATTTGCTTCTGAGTTTGAAAGTGTAACAGACATTATAGACCACTGTACAGTACAACTTCGATATAACGGACTCGGTTATAGCGTACCGTAATATACGGTCGTGTGTGATACGCTATCGATACTGGATATAAATCAATGTACCTCGGGTGTACGTACCAAATCTGACAGACCCTTTACAGCTGTAAGTCCGTTATAACGAAGTTCTACTGTATATAAGCTATTTGGTCTTCTGATTTTTTTAGAATTACAAGATCCAGAAATGTTTCTCTTGTCGAAAACAATTAAATTTCTTCTAACTGACACAATGCTTCGTTAAATAGACCCTCACTGGTTATCATTGTCCTGCTAGGGCGCAGCTAGGCTGTCTAAAGAAGACAGTTTTGTTTAAAATCACAACGAGTTTCTATTTTCAATACGGTCCAGTGGGGCTCCACATGGGGGGGCCCGTGCCCCTAGTGAATGTCTGCCCCCACTTGGGACCCTATGCTTACTACTACATACCTATCAACAAATGGTTGGCCCCATGCTTAGAAGATGCCACCCCAACGCCCCACCCCACTTGCCAAATCTTGGAGCCGCCACTGATCCGGTCTGTCACGTAGCAGACGAGGTAAAGTTCACTTCCCAGGAAGGAAATTCTATTGTTATTATCAACTAATAGGATACAATATAGCCTATTTATTATTGTCTAGTGCTATTTTAGTGCATAGTGTTGAATATCGAGTGTGGAGTCTTTGCTGTGGAGGCCGCAGGCGATTGGCCACACACCGAATGATCTCATGAAAGCCAAAAATAGAATGGCCTCGAACTCTGTTTCTCTGTCTGTCTGTCTGTCTGTCTGTCTGTCTGTCTCTCTCTCTCTCTCTCTCTCTCTCTTTCTCGCTTTCGCTGCCTCTCTCTCTATGTCTCTCTCTGTCTGCCTCTGTCTGTCTCTGTCTCTGTATCTGTCTGTCTGTCTGTCTGTCTGTCTGTCTGTCTGTCTGTCTCTCTCTCTCTCTCTCTCTCTCTCTCTCTCTCTCTCTCGTCACCTTTGCCGTTTCCTTGTCTTCCTCCTCCTTCTTCTGCTTCTTTGTCTTGCGGAAGTGTTTGTCTTTCTTCGTATTATTCATCCTCGCTGTTCCCTCTTAACGTCGTCATCTTCTCCTGATTCTCCGTTCGTATTAAGAGTGGGCCTAGGGCCTACCAGTGATTTCTTCCGTTCGTCATCTCTTCCTGATTTTGCTTTGTAATTCCCCATTTCGGATACGACGGATCTTTCCCGTACGCAGCCACCGAAGCCTACTTCATTACCCACCTCACCCCCCCCTCCTTCCCTGTCAGACCCTACCATCCATCCATCCGCGTCAACTCCTCTTCTCCGTCTCCGGCACACTGTCCTTGATTCCGTGATCATTCATTAGAATGGTCTTCGGCCTGCATTGAGCAGAGAACCATCGAGTGCACTGAAGCAGCCGAGTGACGACAAGTCTAAATTTGAAGACGTTCTCTGCTTTGCATTAGGCGTACGCGATAATTTGTTTATTTTATTTTATTAATTAAAATTTAATTTAATTAATTAAATTAATTAAATTAATTAAAGTAATCAAATTAATTTAATTAAATTAAATGATTTAATTAATTTAATTAATTATTTACCGAAGATAAATTAATATGATTTAGAATAATTACCGAAGATACGAGGAGTTTAGCAGAGTGGTAACAACGTTGGACGATGGAGCAGAAAGTCGCGGGTTCGATCCTCGCAGGAGCCCTAAAGTCAACTCAGCCTTACTCGCTAGAGGGCGGTGGTAAAATGAGGAGCGAGGCAACACGTGGGTCTGGAGAAAGTAATGGAAACATACCCCAGATTAATGGCTTATACCAACGACGTCGCTGATTGTCTGGACCGGAGATAAGCGCCGGAACCCAACGCTCGGACTCGAGTACGGGGCCTACCTTCCTTTACCTTTTTATAATTATGAAAAGAAATTATAATTTATAAAACATGGATGATATGATGTTCTCCGCAAAGTGTGCAATTGGTATTTAGCAAATAATGTCTATCAGTGTTTATTCTAGCACCCTTGACATTGGGGGTGATTTTGAAATGTTTGGGGGACAAGGTTTGAGTTTCCACACGTTTGGGGGGATTTCCATTCCCCAGCCAACATCTAAAAAAATTTGGGGGGGGGAATTTTCAAACTTGGGGAGGGAAATTCCCCCCTAAGAAGACCTAGAATAAACACTGAATGTCTAGGGTTTAAGGGAATGACGTGCCAAAGAGTGGGGATGCCCGGGGCCAACGTAAATTTGGATCCTCCACCTCGGTGTCAAGTGCTAACGAGCAAAGAAAGGTCCCGAGACAATTTGGATGCCATTATCTGGTGTGAATGCCCGGGGCCAATTTTTTGGCAATTTTTGAACCCGTCCTCTGTCAAAAACTGTCAAACTTTCGGTGACCCCTAAAATAATGTAAAAACAACTTTGAATCCCCTTCAATGGGCCGCCCATTAGGTAAAAAATTTTTAATCAATTTTTAATCCTCTTTGTCAACAACTGTCAAACTTTCAATGACCCCCTAATGAAAATATGCCTAAAACTTTGAACCCCTCCCCTGCAAGCTAAAAAGTATTTTAGATGGTTGGCTTAATGCTATAGAGTAGAATTATAGAAATAAATTTTTTGATTTATTAAACTTATTGTAAAACATAAAATTGTTGACGTCAATTTATCTTGATCCCTCCTCCTGTCAACAAGTGCTAAACTTTTGAAAAACCCTACCAACCCCATTTTGTTGACGTCATTAATGGCATCTGCGTGTCTGTCTTGCGGTCTTGGGGTACTCTGAGCAGGTCAGCTCTATGGGGAGATTCTTGCAGAAATATTACGAAAATTTTAGCCAATGAAGGGTAAAGTGATTACCGAATGGCTGTCATATAACTTATCTTAACTTAGCATGATTTAAAGTGGCTTAGGGGCATTATACTGCCTGTGTGTGAAAGCCACTAGGGGCACTAACGGGGCTTGAACCCGCTCCGTCAGCCTGACGCTCCAGCACGTAAACCACTCTGCCATCTTCCGCCCCCACCCCTATATAGTCTGCAAATTTGCTCCAAGGCTCAATATTTGAATCTAGCATTACCCTAAATTGTGGGTAGCAGTGGCTCTGTCCCCGACCCCGCTAGAACTAATTGCGTTATTTTTTTTAGTTTTACCCCTCCCTTATCACAACCTCCCACAAATCTCGGACCTCTCCCTATAAAGCGTCGGGCATAAATTACGTCACGCAAGTCTTCTATTAATTTTGATAAATTCGAGATTCTCGTTCAATTTTCAGCAGCGAAACATCATAGAGATATTCAACTTCCAGCAATGATAACGAACGTAATATTGGGATTTAAAATTCCATGTACCTACCTAGCATAATATAATTACAATGTACCAGTGACATCTTCCGTTAGAATACATCTATCAGAAGAGAAAGTAAAATATCACCGCATATTTCACATTTTATATGCAGGGAAAGCGTGACGTCACGGTGATCATTCCTCCCCCCAATGTGCGTAGCGACGGGTGCATAATCGGTATATATACCCCTCCCTCCAAAAAAGCAGTATATATAATACAGTATACATACATACATACACATATAAAACATATGTAATATAGAATATATATAACAATATATATGCCCATCCACATTTATCTATAATAAATAAAATTCTTATCTGTCACAAATGCCCTGTCACAAACTGCCACGCTTTCTTATACCCTCCCCTCAACAAGCATGAGAATTTTATGGACGGCCCCTAACTAATCTGCCTTTTGCGGGAAGCGTGTGTTTTATTCTGCCTGTTATCCGTCCACGATCTGCGTTGGTGGACGATATTATCCCCAGGAGATGACATTACATCATTTGGCTGAAACAATTGTTCGGAAATTTAACACAGCCATTGTTGAGTCAAAACATCATCAGCTGAGCCATGGGGAATAGGACTTGACGTGGACCAGCATGGACCCTTACAAATGTTCACAGCCAGAGAAAAAGTAGTTAACGTTACACCAAGACTTTAACGTTCACATTTTACCATCGCTTGGTAAAATACGTGTACAGCGTCACAAAACGCGAACCAGGTGTGCGTGATTTTAACGTAACCTAGGCCTTGGTGTATTTAACCCGTGGCGCAGAGCAGGAGTAGGTGGCGATAATTGAAATGTTGTTCAGCATGAAAATTCAAAAATTGGGATTTAAGTTTCCCAAATTGTTTTAAAGGAATAGTATTATCATACACTATACAAAAGTACAAAGCAACATAACAAAGCAAAGTGTAAGTTTACAAATAAAAAAGTAGGCTATTTTAATATATTAATCACAAATTGCCCTGTCAAAAACTGCCACGCTTTTACACCCTCCCCCTCGAGCATGAGAATTTTAAACTGGATCCTAATATTGCCCCCTTTCTAATTTTGCCTTTTGCAGAATACTTGTTTTTTGTTTCTGCCTGTTATCCGTCCACTTATCATCTATGTATTATTTCTATAGGACCATGGAGGTTATTATCCCCATTAGATGACATTGCAATCATTTCGCTGAAACCGACTCAACTAGGTAAATTTACACTTAAACGGCAGCCACACAAAATTGACTCAAAACATCATCGGCTGAGCCTGGTGTAACGTTACACGCATGGACCAGCATGGAACATTTACCGGTGAAATGTTACACTTACGTTGCGATCTCGCTGCTTACACCCCCATAGGCTGAACAGGCTGGCATTACTCTAAATGAATTTCCACGGATAATTTTAAAGAATAATATAACTCAGACTTAACACTGCTCCTGTATTAGTCCGAGTCAACCACAGTGGCCGCTAACCATGGAAGTACTACTTTTTAGCCTGCGCGCTACTGGTTTTACGCAGCCTGGGCTATAGAAGTGACGTAATGCCGTCTCCTGTGATAATACCTCCATGGCTTCGGCTGTATCGCTTACATTACCTACTGCTCCCGGTGCGATGTATTCCTTGCGAAACCTGGATTTGGCTTCTTGTCATGAGCAGCGAACGGCGATTCTGTTAAATCTAGTT